>VYXB01002073.1:47203-80726 GCA_013397135.1 Pachyramphus minor | reverse complement strand
GATTGTGTCCAGATGGTTCTGGAATATCTCCTATGGGAGAGACTCCACACCCTCTCTGGTCTCTGTCCAGTGCTGGGCCACTGCATGGGGAAGAATTTCTTTCTCGTGTCCAGGTGGAACTTCCCAGGCATCAGTTCCTGCCCATTCCCCTTGTCCCATTGCTGGGCTCCCTGAGCAGAGCCTGATCCATCCTCTGCCCCCTCCCTGCAGACATGGGGCAAGTCCCCTCTCGTTGTCTCCTCTGGAGGCTGAACAGCCCCAGCTCCCTCAGCCTTTCCTCATTCCAGAGATGCCCCCAGTCATCCTTGTTGTCCTGTGTTGTACCTGCTCCAGGAGCTCCTTCTCTCTCACTGCCCCTTCTTATGGTCACAGCTCCTTCAGGAGGCGCAGGAAGGGCCAGATGGAGTTTGGGATCCTTGCTGCTCTAAGTTATTTGCCCTGGAAAAGACGGAAAAGAGAAATCCCCCTTTTTTTTCCTCCCAGATTCCTTAAAAGGAGGTGGGATGCATACACATGCTCACAGCCATTTTATTCTCTTATTGCATCCATGTCCTCATTTTACTGTCTTATAATTGCTGCAGGATTAATTCTGGCCGTGTGTGAAACTACTTGTTTGACTCTAGTAAGAAAATACAATGAACTGCTGGCAAAAAAATACCACATAAAATCACAAAAAGCTCTTCTGGGCACATAATGGGAGTTTGGGGTGGTGCTGAAATTGTGGTGACTTCACTGCTGTGGAGATGAGTGTTTTCATGTTTAATCAACAAGGCAGAGAGAGGAAGTTTTATGCAGTTCATCACCAAAATAATGTCTTTCCCCCAAGCTGTTTATGAAATTTTGTGTAATTTTTTTTCAGCATTAAATATTATTATAAAAGCAATTGATCAAATCAGTGAAGACTGACAGAAATGGGATTGCTCAGCCTGGAGAAGAGAAGGCTTTGGGATGTTCTAATTGCCTTTCCCAGGACCTGAAGGGGCTCTAAGGTGGCTGGAGAGGGACTTTGGACAAGGGCCTGGAGTGACAGGACAAGGGGCAGTGGCTTCCCAGTGCCAGAGGGCAGGGAGAGATGGGATATTGGGAAGGAATTGTTCCCTGGGAGGGTGGGGAGGCCCTGGCACAGGTTGCCCAGAGAAACTGTGGCTGCCCCTGGATCCCTGGAAGTGTCCAAGGCCAGGTTGGATGGGGCTTGGAGCAACCTGGGCTAGTGGAAGGTGTCCCTGCCCATGGCAGGGGGTGGCACTGGATGGTCTTGAAGGTCCCTTTCCAACCCAAACCATCCTGTGATTCACTGTTTAGAATTGATTTAATTTTAAATTGTTATTTCTTATTACTATAATTAGTGGAAATTTGGCATGGTCAGGACCCTACATTACATTGTCCTGTTTTTCTCTTCCCTATCTTTAATTCATATCCTGATGTCTTTGGGTTCTTTTTTACAGGAGACAGCAACAAATGGAACACAAATTAACTTAAGCCTACACAGGGCTGGTGACACCTGAAGGAAGGTAGGCAAAACACATAAAGATGTGTTCCAGAGTAAGTTAAGTTAATGGTGATAACAAATGTAGTATGGTGTGGTATAGTTTTGTATCATTCTTGGTTATTACGTGAAGGAACACACTCATCTGGGTGCCAAAAATGAACAAACACCTGTGAGTGGCTTTGCAAATACAGGAGAAGATGTTTAAATGTGGTCTTGAACTCAGAGCTTGAGTTTCTGTAGGTCACCTAATGCTTGGTTTAGTAGCTATTAAGAAAAGTAAGAATATTCTTAATTGTAGCATTGTAAATTATTTCTGATTGTAATCTGCAGGAATAATAATGTGACAGACTCGTCCTCTTTCCAACTGAATCCCAAATTCTGCCTTCCCAAATTCATTGTGAATTGAGACTTTACAGAGGTTTGTTATTTACAGTCTCCAAAAAGAGCCTGACCACTGACTTCTGGTGAATAGTTTTATTTCAATGCAAAATAATGAAATGGATTAAGACTTTTACTTAGGATAGGAAACTAAAATTTTGGGAGAACTGTGAAATAGTGCTTTTTTTTTTAAGGCTTCTTTCCATCTTTGCTGCTCCCCAACATTCAGTTGGTTTCCTGACATTACAGCTGCCATAAGTGACTGACCCAGCTTTGGGATTTTTTGGAGCCAGATGTTCATCAGAGAAACTGTTCAAGTGGTCAGTGAGACAGAAATGTCCTTCAGGGAGACACAAGAAGGAAGGGATGCAGCCTGTGAAAATTTTTGCTGGATGTGTAATTATTTTAATAAAGCTTAGAGCAGTAGAGTGTTAGAGCCTGTCTTTCAAAACATAAATATTTTTTCAAGTTTCTTTCTTGCAGCTCATAGGAGTTGGGAAGAATAAGGGACTTGCATATCCTTTCTCTTCTTCCAGGGAAAGTAGAGAAGCTGTGCTCTGTGCTTTTTATCTGGTGTGCTGAGAGTACATTTTGGAGCATGTTTGCCACTTAGGAAAGTGAAATTCAGGTATGACCCATTTTTTTTAAAAGAAGACAAGTTGATTTTGATTATTACATCATTTTATCTAATTTGTTACTGTCATTATGTTACTGTTGTCGAAAACCATTTCCCCATAAATTGTATTTGGTGATCTTTAATGAGTTAAAAACTCTAAAAATAATACTCTTGTGGTTGTTAATCTGTGCATTGAGTCGTGCTGTGTGATAAAAGTAATCCTTCAGTTAAAATCCACACTGAACCCCAAATTTATTTTTATGAAGGTGTTCAAATTCAGTGACACCCGCGTTGTGAAAGCATTTTTTCTTCTAGGCACAAGAGGTTGTAAATGTAAAGAGCCAATATGGGGGAGAAGAAGGCAGAACCATTGGACTTTGTAAAAGATTTTCAGGAATATCTTACGCAGCAGACTCACCATGTCAACATGATTTCTGGATCAGTTACTGGCGACAAGGAAGTGGAGACTCTGCAGGGAGGTGAGATCATATCACTGCCATAAATTGGACTTTTTTTGACTGCACTGTTTACAGTCCAGGTAATTATGCAGGTGCTGCAGCTGTATGGAAGCATTTCTGCTTCACTTTTACATCACAAAACATGTGTATGTGCCTTTGCTTTATGGTTCTGCATATTTTAAGACCAAGGGCACAGAGAAGCAGAAGGTATTTGGCATATTCTCACAGTGTGACAGTGTCCTACAGGTTCTTAATTAAAACCTGCCTTGTGTTGCTCACAGCTGGGACAGAAGGTGATCAGAATGGTCTGGACCATCCCTCTGTTGAAGTTTCACTGGATGAAAACTCAGGAATGTTGGTGGATGGGTTTGAAAGGACGTTTGATGGAAAGCTGAAGTGTCGGTACTGCAACTATGCCAGCAAAGGAACAGCTCGGCTCATAGAACACATCAGGATTCACACAGGTGTGGAATGTTCTGCTGGGCTTGGCTGTGGGGCTCTGTGTATTAACTCAACATGATTATTTGTATGTGAGGAGTTGGCTGTTCAAGCAGCCTGATAATTCTTAACAATCAGAACTGGGGGTTGGGTTGGTTTTTTATAACTGTGTTTTAAAGGTGTGCCATGGACCTACTTAAACTATGCAGATTCCTACTGACATTTACTGTAAGTAACTCCATGGGAGTAAAGTTTAGCATGAAAACTTCATGCTAAACCCTTCATTAAAGGGCTCTAAAATTAACTGTTAGTTTTTCCAATAGTTGTCACTTCAGAAAAGTGACAAATGTACATGTTGGTACCTGGAGACTTATAGGGCCTTTTCTTCCTCTGCTGTTTAGCTGTGAAAATATTCCTGTTCTCCACATCATTCTAGATGTGAAAGTACAAAGCACAGTAATAAGAATAGAGTTTTCTTTTTGGTAGAATATTTAAAAATGAGGGCATATCATCAAGTTGATTGGTAACAGTAATGGAAAGAAAAAAAAATCTATTGTGGCTTGTTTAAGAGCATTTGCTACTGTTGGGGGTATAAAGCTGAAAGGCAAAACTCTCAGTAAGGTGTGGGATATCCTAAACTGTTCCTGAAGTCAGCTTCTTGGCACATGAGAGGAAACACTTGAGTCTATTGAATATATTACACTGACACAGAAGACTTCAGGGCTGTTAACTAGAGCAGTAAGAAAAAAAATTGTATTCTGCAAAGAATGAAAGTTTTCATAGGTTTCCAGTCTGGTATGGGCTGTTCCCAAACTTCCAAGTGTCTCTTTTCAGTGGTCTTGTGTAGTTTGGGACTCTCCTCGAAGGAAACACATTGTTGTACCTGGGATATAATTTTTCTCTCTTGAGGTACTGTAGTCAGATTCTCACTTTGCTGGGAACCATTCCTTCCACACCATGTCTGTCACATATTCCACACAAAAAATCCACCCTGGGGTGGAAGCATCCATCCCAGGATGGATTTTGGGGAATTCACCGCTCCTTGGTGCTGGTCCTGCAGTGTTGGCTTGTTTTGACAAAGCACAATGGGATAGGAAATGGCAACAACTCGAAATCAAAGAGTTCTGCAGTTCAGACTCTTAAGGATCTGGTAAATTCTTCTCCTGTGCTACCATGAGCTACCTCTGTGTGTAGCTGTTGCTGTTTTCAGGTTCCCAGTGGAAATTTTGAGGAGTTCCAGTAGTGGATAAAGTACCTTGGCCTGTGTACCTGCCTTTAAAACATTTGCCTTTGTGACCATTTCATCATGGTTGCAGCATAATATATACAAAAGCAAGAAAGATGCTTCTGTCAGAAAGATGTATCTGTCACATGCCATCTTACAGGGCCTGTGATAGGGGCCCTCCTGCATTCAGATCTCTGGCTTTTACAGTTGTTCTGGATGGATTTTGAGAGCCACAAAACAGGAGCCTGCATTTAACACAGTAGAAAATGCCTCAAGAAAAAGAGAAGGAACCCACTGACACATTTTTGAGTTTTTCGTGCTATGTGGCAAGAGAATCAGTTGCACAACTGTGATTTAGCAATTGACCTGGAATTCTAGATAGGAAGGATAAGATGATCATTCATTTCAGCACCTGAACAGCCATCAAATCCTTTTGGCATTTTTGACATTGCAAAACAAGATCTAAAAACTCCTAGATCAGTGTATCAGAGGAAAAGCAAAAGCCCCAAAACACTGTGTTACAAAAGGCCTGTAAATATTTTTGAAAGTTTTCTCTATTTTTAAAATGTTAATGGACTATCTATAAATTTCATTTCATAGAAGATCAAAGTTCCACCTGTGCAAAAGGAGAATACCTGACCACCATGTCTGGGAGAACACACAGCTCTCCAGGGAGCACCTGGCTTTTGCTTTCTTTAATAACTCTTTAGCTACAGGATCCTTTCTCAAAACTCAGTTTTTGGTGCATGGGTTTTTTTAGATGGTAGTTCCAGGGTGTTTCATACTAGGGAAGTTTGGAGGATACCAGAAGGACACCCTCCCTCAGTGTTTAAGCTCAGTTACCATGAAGAGTGATTCATTTTGGTGGCACAGACTTTCCTGTAGCCCCTTTGGTGAGGGAGACTTTGGATTCCTTCAGGGCACCACACAAACATCACTGCATTCAGCACTTTGCCTCCCTGGGACAATTCCAAGGCAGGTTCTTTATTGGGCTAATTTCCCTCACTTTTTTCCCCTGTGCTAATTATCAGTTGGGTGAGGCAGAGATGTCCCAATACTCTTTGTTCTTCCCCTGGATACTCAGCTAAGCTCACGCCTGGCAGTGACTGGAGTTTGGTCCCCTCTCGCAGCGAGCTGCTCTCTGCCCCACAAAAAGCCTTTCCCAAGTGCTCCGAGGTGCTTTAGCACGATCTGTTCTAACTTTCCAGGTGAGAAGCCTCACAGGTGCCACCTGTGTCCCTTTGCCTCGGCCTATGAGCGTCACCTGGAGGCCCACATGCGATCCCACACCGGGGAGAAGCCCTACAAGTGTGAGCTGTGTTCCTTCCGCTGCAGCGACAGGAGCAACTTGTCCCACCACCGGCGGCGCAAGCACAAGATGGTGCCCATCAAGGGGACGAGGTCTTCCCTGAGCAGCAAGAAGATGTGGGGGGTTTTGCAGAAGAAGACCAGCAATCTGGGGTACAGCAGAAGAGCGTTAATTAATTTGAGCCCGCCTTCCATGGTGGTGCAGAAACCAGACTACCTTAATGACTTCACCCACGAAATCCCAAACATCCAGACTGAAACGTATGAGGGCATGGCAAAAACGACTCAGAGTGGAGGGTTGCCAAGAGATCCACAAGACCTCATGGTGGATAATCCTTTAAACCAGCTGTCCACGTTGGCTGGGCAGTTGTCCAGCTTGCCACCTGAAAACCAAAATCCAGCCTCTCCTGACGTTGTTTCCTGTCAGGATGAAAAGCCTTTCATGATCCAGCAGCCTGCTGCACCTGCAGTAGTTTCAGCTGTGTCAGCAAATATTCCTCAAAACTCATCTCCAACCAGCCCAGATCCTCGGCCTCCACAAAATCAAAGGAACTACAGTCCCGTGGCTGGGCCCAGCAGCGATCGCAGCGCCCACACCAGTACTCCCAGTATAAGTAACAGCCAGCCAAGTACTCCAGCTCCAACCCTCCCAGTCCAGGACCCTCAGCTTCTGCATCACTGCCCACACTGTGACATGTACTTTGCAGACAATATCCTTTATACAATTCACATGGGGTGTCATGGGTTTGAAAATCCTTTCCAGTGCAACATCTGTGGGTGTAAGTGTAAAAACAAGTACGACTTTGCTTGCCACTTTGCAAGAGGCCAACATAACCAACATTGACTGAGACATGCTTTGGTTTAGTTTTTTAACATATTACGGTCTATTTTTCATACTTGCTGATGGAAAGCTTGCACATTCCCGTATGGAATATTCACATTAGTCAATTCGACAAAGGAGGCACATTTATTTCCGTGTTGTTGTAAAACTTGCCAGGGAAATTTCGTGTAGGGTTTGGTTGTTATTTTACATGTAGCCTTTCAAAAGCAGTCAAGAGTGCTGTCAGGATTGGAATGCATTTACATGTGTGGTTGCTAAATTTACGTTGCTTGCACTTAATCCCAATAAACATTCTGCAAATGGAGAAGCAGAGTGTGTATCCTGAACCACAGGATGTCATTACCAGAGTATTTACTAGGCTGGACAAGCCATATTATCCATCAAATATGAAAGGTAAATGCAGTGACACATCAAGTAGTGGCAGGACAAGGACTGCCAGAGGACAGGGTTAGGTGGGATATTGGGAAGAAATGCTTCCCTGTGAGGGTGGGGAGGCCCTGGCAGAGGGTGCCCAGAGAAGCTGTGGCTGCCCCATCCCTGGAAGTGTCCAAGGCCAGGTTGGATGGGGCTTGGAGCAACCTGGGCTAGTGGAAGGGGTCCCTGCCCATGGCAGGGGGCGGGAATTAAATTATCTTTAAGGTCCCTTCCACCCCAAACCATTCTATGATTCTATATGGCTGCTTTGGAGACGTATTTATCCTTAAAAACTTGGCTACTCTAAACCTGAAAAGCAAACAGAAGCAATTGCACATTCAAATTCAATTTGATGTAAAAGTTGCTGTAATCTGATGAAGGTTTGTAAGAAGTTTCTGTTTAGTAGCCTACACTCTTCATTCTAGGGCTCAAACACTAATTTAACTATTTCAAAAACTCATTGCAAAACTAGAAGGTAACGGGTTATTGTGAATAGAACTCTGGTAGGAAAAAAAAAGGAGTTAAAATCTTGTCATTCAGGAGTTACACAAACAAAAAATTAAAACAGGACACCTTATTTTAACCTACACTTACCAAAATTTACATCTTTTTCAGAGAAGGTAATTTTTAAACAGACATAATAAAGAGCTTGTAGAACTAATATATATTCTATGAGACTTTTAACTGCCTTAAACTAATGTGTACAGATATTTAAAATTTGCACAATTAGACTTCTGTCTTGCTGACAGGAGTGCTAATAGGAACAAACAAGAGGTTTACAAATTACAACTCCTTTGTTCAATTTTATGTTGGGCCAGGCTACAACTGAGAGGTTGCCTGTGTGTTTGAGAGTTGTATGATCTAGTTTATTGTAAATTCAGCTGACTTGGAGGTCTCTTTTATCCCCTCTCCCAGATTTAATGTCTTTTGGGTGTGCTGGAAATAAGGGGAAGGGCCTCTGGCTTTTCTGAGTTGTCCATGTGGGAGGCAAAGGAACTACACTGGGTTTAGGAATCTTAGGTAGCAAATGGTAACTGAAAATGATTATTTTGTTTCATACTGTACATCTTATTTTAGAAGCCTCCAGGGTAATGGACAGGCACTTTACTATAAAGCTAAAAAAACCATCTGAGCAAAATTAATAACCCTTAATATGCTAGATAGGAATTTGAGACATTAAAAAAAGGAGGAACTGTCACTTTTCCCATATTTAGATGTGCACTTTTACTGTGGTTTGTCTTGAGGAAAATTTAAGCTTCCCTTATGTGTTCCCTTTTTCCTATCAGCAAATTGGTTGGAATCTGAATAGCAAATGTTTTGCTGATTCAAATTTATGTTGTTATGGGAGCTAAAACTTCCTGGAGCCAATGGAAAAACTAACAGTGTAAAGTCGATGCAGGAAAAAACACCTGTCTGAGAATTTTAGCTTTAGAAGTAATTCTGACTTTCATTAAATAGAAATTTGGACACCAGGTGTGTTTCTGTCTACCTGACTTACCTCCTGTTGAGTTTCTGTGCTTAAGTTACCAGCTGAAGGGACTGGATTGTTGGCTGTGCACAGTCTTGTAGTCATGAGGTCAGAAATCTGCCACTGGAGTGCTTCCAACGTGGTGAAGATGAACAATAACACTCTGTCACTCCTAAAAATAATTGGTTTCAGGCCTGGTTCAAAATGCATTTGGGTGGATTTGTAAAACCGAATGTAATTTCCATTTTTCATCGTTACACTCTTCATAATTCCCAAATATCTCTTTGTTGCTTTTTACTTTTAAAATTTATTTTAAATTTATCTCTATGTGCATAGAGAGTCTTTTATTTTAAGGACTAAAAGTTTTTGTAAGATGCCTGTTCCAATCAAAGAGGACAGGAAAGGTGTTTCCCTCTGGATCATGTACTGGCAGATTCTAAAATCTACATTTGGCTAAAAATACAGTATTAGGATAAGAGAATTAACTGTTGAAGACCTTTACGATTAGTAATTTATAGAAGTGGTTTTCCTTGCCTTTTTGATAGATAATACAATCTCCTATTCTGAGGCTTTAGCAGCTCCAAGGAAGCTTCTGGAATGGTGGTGCTCCAGGGAGCACCTTACAGTGCTGAATGGCACCAATCACAACAGCCAAGTTCTTGGTTTGTGGCTCCAGCCTTTCTCCCTCCTGGTATCAGCAGGGAGATTGACTTCCATGTGCACAAATGTTTAGGATTTCCTCCCTCCATCCCATTGATGTGGTTTCTAATCCAGTAGGACTTTTGTTGGCAGCACCTTTAAACAGTTACAGAGGGGTTTTTTTTGTGGGGCAGCTCATGGTTTGATGATTTAGAAACATGACTTCTGAACCAGGATGCCCTGGACAAAATTAAGGCCAGGAAGCTGCTCAGGTCATTGGGACTAAGAGGAAGCCTGCAGGATCTGATGGAAAAGGGGCCCTCATTTAGGAGATGATCCTCAGTTGTGGAGAAAATATGTTCTTAATAATAGAACTCAGTGTGGGGAAAAAAAAAAATCTAACCCCAAACCTTGCAAATTGTTGTTTGGAAGGATTTTAATGCTGCTGCTTGGATACCATTGTTTCTGCTTTGGAATTCCAAAGGAAAAGAAGATTAGCTTGGACATCTAGGAAGGGCTGGACAATGCTAGGAACACTTCCCTGTTTCCTGGGGCAAACTCCTCTCTGCAGGGGGTTCCTGGGCAGCAGCAGCTTTGGTGTTTGTCCCTTGGGTCTGCATCCCAATCCCTGGGGTGGATCCTTGTATCCTTCACAGAGGATCACACCAGGAATAGGATTCTTCCTGTTCCATCCTCATGCTGTTGTGCCAAACAACTCCCTGATGCTGCTGTTCCCTTCTCCACTGAGGAGCCTGGGAAGGTGTATTGTCCTGTTTTTCATAATTTATACATCCTATTGACTAGAATTTAAAGATTGGCAAATTGTTTGAGAGTTTGATCCTGATGATTCCCTTGCACAAACAGGCCTTATCCAGTCAGTGAGGGATACTTGTCCAGGATTCTGGGATCGAGTTCTCAGTCAGGGGGACTTTTCATATCAAGTTCTCCATGTGCTACAATGCACTAACTTGTTTCCTTTTAAAAAACAAAACCAAATCCTCATGTTATAAGGTGGTGGTTGATTAGCATTTTATAAACAGGGAAGTTTTGGAAGGAAATGGAATTTTTCCATAGCTTGGTTCTGTTAGGTTCTGTAGTTGCAAAACATGAATTTTGTGAGGTTTTTGTTTTTATTGTAAGAGATTATTTTAGAGCTTTGTGGACATTTCAACATGCACTATTTGTAGCACTGAATACAGACTTACTGAGACTGAATATTCCAGTAAATATTTGAACATCTTCATTATCTCAGTTCATACTTAAACCAACTGCAAAGCAGCTAATAGGGAAAAACAGTTGTTTTTTCACAGACATGTTTAGATGAAGATTTTGACATAAAATGTTGGTTGGCATTTTAATATAAAACTCAGTGCTGGGTGACATGTTCCAGCAGTGTTTTCTAGCCAAATAATCTCTTGCTGTTTGTTTTGTTCCAGACTGTTTTGGAGGGGGGTTGGTTTTTTGTTTCTTTTTGACGAAGGGAATGTATTTTAGAAGTCTTCACTGGCAAGTTTTCTATTAATTTTAAGCTTCTTTGAAAATCTACAGCAAATGGATGTTCTGCTGCAGGAAATCTCTCTCCTGCTGAAGCATTTTTCATTGAGCAATCTTGGTGTATGTGCTTCAAAGTACCTACTTTGTTAATAATATGTATTTCAGTGTAAAGAGCATATTTTATGCAAAAATGAAACCTGTTAGAGCTGTAAAATAAATTTTAATGTTAGTGAATGTTTCTGAGATGACAAGGTTAATTCTGAAATAACTCTATCCCGTGTAGTTCATGTTGTGAAGCTTTGCTTTTGTAAGATATGAATAAAATAACACTTTCTAATTAGGTCTCATGTTAATTCTTAATTGCATGTGCTTCCACAGGTGAAGCAGGTGATCTGCTCAGGACTAAATGGGATCTAGATATGGTGAGGAGGATAAACACCTCTGGGATTGCTCAGGTACTGCAGGACAGAGCAGAGCAGGTCACCAGCCAAGGTGCTCCTCAAAATCTCAGCTGGAGAAGGCTGTGGGTCGAGGTCAGTCCTATGGTAAGCAGGAAACAGCACTAGATGACTTCCAAGTGCTCTTCCCAGGCTAAATTCTTCTATAATCCCATGAAATTTAAATTTAGGGATGCTCTGCTCTTGGCTTGATCTCCAGTCTGTTTAGACTGTGTTTCTCTTCCATACCATGGAGAGAGGAGTCAGAGAAGGGATCTCTCAGCAGCAGTGCTCAGAGTACTGCAACTTAAACACCCAACATTCTCTATGTCCTTATTTTAAAATATATTTATTGACTACATTGGTTGCCTCATGTTGGAATGAAGAAATTGTGCTTATAGCAGGGTCAGAATTTTGGGTTTCCAAAGTGTTCCCTTGCCTCAAGTCTTCCAAAAATTCTGCCTTCAGTTTGTTGAGTTCTTCTGCCAGGCTCTTCATCTCACTTGGGAGAACATTTTTGTCTAAAGAAAATTAAAGTTGAACTTTTAACTTCATCTTAAAGACAAAATCATGGAACTATACAGTCACAGAATATGCTGAGATAGAAAGGACCCACAAGGATCATTGAAGTCCAACTCCTGGCCCTGCACAGACACCCCAAAATCCCACCTTGTCCTTGAGATTGTTGTCCAAGCGCTCCCTGAGCTCTGGCAGCCTTGGGGTCATGACCACTGCCCTGGGGAGCCTGTTCAGTGCCCAACCACCCTCTGAGGGAAGAACCTTTCCCTGAGATCCAACCTAAACCTGCCCTGACACAGCTCCAGCTATTCCCTCAGGTCCTGTCCCTGGTCAACAGAGAAAATCTTGACACAGGAACAGAGTTGCTACTAAAATCCTCTAAAATGCTGGTCTGGACTAAATGGGTTTATTAAAGCTGAGTTTAATACAGTTAATAAATATTATACTGGTTTTTAAACCTACAGACTTGGACTCATGTTCCACAAATAACTCTGACCAGACCTGTGAAGGTGATTCCCTCGGTCACACCTGCTGGGACAGGATTCCTGAACAATTCTCCCCAAGGGAACTCCACAGGTTTAGTCTCCCACTGCCAGCCAGCAGCTGGGATAGGTAGGATGGGTAGGACAGGGAGAACTTGTACCTCTGGCGTCCTTCATGGCCTGAGAGATGACCCTCCTGCACGCCTGGTCAGCCTGGTGGACAGCACTGGCTGCACAGATGGCCCGGTCTGTGTCCTGCCCAGGGCCAGCAGAAAGGCAGAAAACAAGCAAACACTTTGAATTTACCTAACTTTGGAAACAAATCACACGTTAGCAGCACCTCAGTCACCACCTGAAGGCAAGCACTGCTACCTTTTGCTCTGTGTCCTCCTCGTTTAGCCTTGCTGGATTTTCCAGAGCAGTGGCCAGCAGGTTAATTATCTTCTCACTAAGGAAACAAACAACACAGTAAACCACATCAATCAAAAAGATTCACTGACATTTTTCTCCCATTTTGAAATGGTACCACAAGGGAAAAAAAAAAAAGAGCAATTTTTAGTTAAATTTATGAGGCCATCAGTGAAATAATCAGAGATGAAAAAGAATTACAGCTCAATTATTTCCAGTCTTAATGTTTCAGGCAATTTACATGGATTTTCAATGTCAGGATAGGAATGCAGTGAGTTTTGAGGTTAACTCTGCAAAGGATGGTGGCTGTGAGCTCCCAACAACAAACCTGTGTCTTGTGTAACTGACTGGCTTCCAAAAATCACCACTGGCAATATTTTTTACACACTGTTTAGATACAATAAGGAGCTTCTATCCACTCATGAAAACAGCACTTAGGGAAAACTCTAGGATCAATCCAGTAGCATACTTGTCCTCTGAGATGCAATCAGAGCTTCTCAGAATGAGGCTGTGCTGCTCCCAGGCATTTTTCTTGAGATCTGGCATTTCTATTTTCCTTGCCATTAATTGTATTGTCTGCTCAGGTACAGGATCACTCCTGAGGCGATTCCTCTGCAGGCAGCATTCCAGGGGACAGTCTAAAAACAACTGGCAGAAGCCCAAGGAATCTAAAATGAACAGAACCAGACAATTTTATCTTTAAACAGTTCAAGTAACAACTTCTGAGAGCAACACACAGGAGAAAGACTCTGCATGACTGAGGGGATTCTACACAAGCTCTGAGCCTGATGTGAACTCAAACCTAGACAGGAACACCAACAATTGTACCTTCAAGGCTGCTCAAGTAATAATGTCTGAGATAACACACAAAAACACAGAATGGTTTGGAGGGACCTTAAAGATCATCTCATTCCACCCCCTGCCATGGGCAGGGACACCTTCCACTAGCCCAGGTTGCTCCAAGCCCCGTCCAACCTGGCTTTGGACACTTCCAGGGATACAGGGGCAGCCACAGCTTCCCTGGGCAACCTGTGCCAGGGCCTCCCTACGCTCACAGGGAAGAATTTCTTCCCAGTATCCCATCTAACCCTGCCCTCTGGGAGTGGGAAGCCATTCCCCTTTTCCTGTCACTCCATGCCTTGTCCAAGGTCTCTCTCCAGCTCTCTTGGAGCCCCCTTATGTATGGAAGGTGCTCTAAGACTGTTCTAAGAAGGGTTTTAAGTGTCCTACCAATTTCTAATAACACAGCAATAAAGTTCAGTTGCTCCTTACCCAGCAATTAAGAATAACCAAAGTTCCACGAGAGCACTTAAAGCAATGTGAAGCGCCCTGCATTTCCTGTAAGCACCCTCCCAACCGCGGAACAAGGAGTGCTCACATTTTCTGGCCAGCTGGTACACCTCGTACCGCATGCTCTGGTAGTAGAAGTTGTCGTCCAGGAGGAGGCAGAGCGGCCGCCCCGGGGCCCCGCCGTCCCCCTGCGCCGCTTCCAGCAGCCCTTCCCGGCGGCAGCAGCGCAGGAACCGCTCCCACCCCGGCTGTGCGGGGCCGGGCAGCGCCGCCCCGGTGAGCAGCGTCCGCAGGAGACCCTCCAGGCACTGCAGCAGCTCGCGGCGGCTCCGCTTCCAGCCGGGCACCTGCGGGAGGAGGGAGGGCAGGGATCACGGACCCGGCACAGCTCCCACCCGGCCCGCGGGGGGACCCGCAGCAGCCCCGAACCAGCCCGGGCCCGGCCGTAACACCGGAGCCAGTCTTAGTCCCAGTCCCAGGCCCAGACTCAGGCCCAGTCCGGGTCTCAATCCCAGGCCCAGATCCAGTCCCAGTCTCATTCCCGGTCCCGGTTCCAAAGGTCTCTCTAGCCCCAATCCCAGCCCCAGTCCCGGTGCCGGCCGGACGCGTCCCGTTGCCTGGCAACAGCGATCGCACGGCAGTGACGCGTGCGCACTGACCAATGGGAGCGGCTCCCGCGGGCCCGCCCCCGGCGTGCGCGGGCGGAAGGCCTCGGGCGGGATGAGCTCGTCGTAGTGGAGGACGGCGCAGGGCCAGCCCGGGCGCTGCCGCAGCTGGCGGCGCAGGGCCCGGGCCAGGCTGGATTTGCCGGCCGCGGGGAGCCCGCACAGCAGGCACAGCCCTACCGGGGCGCCGCCGCCGCTCCCGCTGCCCCGCTGCTGCTGCTCCGCCGCCAGCGCTGCCGCCTGCGCTCCCAGCAGGGCTCGGTGCGCATGCGCCCGGTTGGCCGTGGCGCCCCCGGGGCGGGGCTGCGCTGTGAGGCCCGGCCCACAGAATCGCCCGGTTTAACACAATTGTGGTTTTACCCAGTGTTTCACCCAGTTCTCGCATCACAGTAAACTCAAATAATTCGCTTTGGTGGCCCCCAGGAGCGTCAAGTGGCTGAGCCCTCCCTGTGTACCCAGCGGTGGCTTTTAAGATCATAAAACAGAGATACCACCGAGTGTGCTGCCCCCGATGATCGTGGTCTAAATTATAGGAATATTTCATAATAAAAATCTTAATGGTTTCAATTATTTAATTATAATAATAATTGAAGATCCTGAGGGATTAAGGAAGAGGACACCTCTTTGGCAGACACTGCTTGCCAGTGCAGATTTTTGTTGCGATACATTTTGGGTTCTTTTGTCCAGTTCTTCAGTTCTCAGATGTGGCCATCTGAGGGCTTAGAAATATTTTATTGGTGAGGCAATTCTGTAATTTATTCACTCTTTTCCCTAGTTCGTACTCCCAAATTGGCATGAACACAGCCAGGATGTTCTTCACTCCCTGTTGGACAAGTGGATCTGTATCCACGGTTTTGTTCTTCACAGCAAGTTGGTCTCTGCACAGGAGCTGCTTTTCCATTTTGATGGAGACTTTTTTCCTGGATTTTCTGGGTCCCTCTCCTGGATGGAAACATTGGATGGAGACCCATTTGGACAAACTGTGTCATTCCATATGTTCCATTTTCAATCAGCGCTGGTGTCTTAATTGTCTCATTTAGAATGACCAAGTTAATCTGTTAAATTAATCTGTTGCTTTTGTAGCAGACAAAGGCAAAAATCCCGAGCTGCAATAACCAGTAGACACTGAACCACTGTTGAGCTGTAGAGTGTATTTCCCAATATCCCACACTTTCTATAACAGCAGCTGGACGGTTTCTTTCAGACTCAGGCAGAGTGTTTCTGATGTCCCCATATATACTTTTATAAACTACCNATTTAGAATGACCAAGTTAATCTGTTAAATTAATCTGTTGCTTTTGTAGCAGACAAAGGCAAAAATCCCGAGCTGCAATAACCAGTAGACACTGAACCACTGTTGAGCTGTAGAGTGTATTTCCCAATATCCCACACTTTCTATAACAGCAGCTGGACGGTTTCTTTCAGACTCAGGCAGAGTGTTTCTGATGTCCCCATATATGAGATTACTTTTATAAACTACTTGAAATGGAAAGGGACAGAGCTGGTGGTCATGAGAGTGGGCTCTGGGCCCCAGCTTTGAAGGCAGACAGATCTCAGAGCAGTGCCCAGGGACTGTCCCCAGAGCTGACTAAATCATGTCTGTAAATAAATGAATTCACTTCTCCTTGGCCTGCACCTCAGACTTACACATTGTCACAAGTGTAATCCTAAGAGTGTTGAACTTCAGGCTTCTGATTTAAAAAAATCAAGAGGTGAGGTAGAGGAGGCACAAACACAGCCAGCAGCAAGTAGCAAAACATTGGGAGTCACCAAATCTGCGTTCAGTGCCTCTTGGCATCAAGTCTTTCCCAGAGGTACATGCTTCCCAAAGGCATTTTGGCCGCACAAGGAGAGGACTGGAGGATTGAAATCTTGTCATTTGGGTTTTTTTCAGGCCAGTTACTTGTCAGAATTGGTTGAGGGTTCCCAAGAAGCTTTTCAGACATCTGGTCTAGGTGGGACTGGGGGCCGTTGAGGTCCTGAGGGAACTGCAGGAAACTGGGTTTGTACTGGGTGCCTGAAGTGTGGAAAACACATTGTGTTTAGAATTTCATGACTTGAGACAACTGGTATTTCTAAACTGGTTCTTCACCATTCTTTAAACAGTTTCTAGCATTTGTACATATATTTATACTTAACCCTCTATGCCCCTTCCTGTAGCATTTACCTGCCTTTATGCTGTTTTCTAAATGAGCAGTAACACAGCATTTCTCTCTCAGGCATTCAATCTATTATAGCTCATGATGCTGCATGAAAAATCCTCCTAAACAGGACACGAGGCATCAGGAACTTCATATGCCCTGATACAGCAACGTAAACACACTGAATGTGCAGTGAAGGAGGTTTTAAGTACTACAAACCTTGTATCAGGAAAGTGCAATATGGTAAAAACATCAGGACTTGATGTGGCAGGCTGGAAAAGACGTTGCAGAAAATCAGGTTAACAGAAAACACAAAGTGTGTGCAATTATTTAGTATTAAGATAATGGCATTTAAGAACTAGTTTTCATTTTTTTGGGACATGCTCCATATTCTCTTGCAACATTTTGTTTTCATAGCTTTTAGCTTCATTGTTCAATCAGAACTAGTCCCATAGTCTGGCTAAGCAGCAGTGTTTGGCTGCAGAATTCTTTGTTCAATCTTTGGCTGCTCTGCTGAGTCACAGCCTGTCCCATCCCATCCCACTCACAGCCTGTGCTGACAGGGCACGCAGTAAACCTCATACTTACCCTCACAGAAATCCTCTTTAACACATTCTAAACTATAATAAATACTTGGAAATACAGGTGCTTTCAATGTATCAAAAAGCCACACAGTCATAAATAATTATGTTAGAGAAAAGGCACTGTAGAGTTTGTGTTAACGTGAAATAATGCAAATATACTTCTCTCACCTGATTATTTCTTGGGTCATGACTTGGTTTGTTATCTTGCTTTGCTTCCTGCACATTGTTATCCCTGAAATAGAAACCATGTGATCAGAAAATTTCTTCAGGGAGGCAGCATTTTCAAAGCAACAAGGCTACAACTCGGAGGATCTGTGTTCTGCTTGTGAGTCCAGCCCTGTCTGGGCTTGACAATCCATTTCAGTGTGCTCTGTCCCCATGTGCAATACAATTGTCAATAACAATTAAGCAAGTGCAATGTTTTTTTGGGAAAAACACCTGAGAACTGACAACTGGAGTGTCTGGATTAAATTACCAAATAGCAGGGACTGAACTACCTGCTACTGCTATTAGCAGGGAAGGCTTGTTTTTTAGGGGGTGTGGAATTCTTTTTGCAGATGAAGCATCTACCTGGCTTGCTAAATTAACCTGGAGCCTGCTCTCACCTGTTCAAATAGCATCTGTAAGAAGGGAAATACCTGTGTTGTCTTCTACTCTTCCTGCAAAATTTTCTCCTTATTGCATCCCGCTTAATTATTGCTAATGCAGCAGCGACGGTGACTGGCAGCACGAGGAAGAAGAAGATAAGCAGCCCATCCCGAAGTGATGTGTCTAGAGAAAAAAGAATTGAAATAATGAAATTTACAATATTCAAACACTTTTTTTTTTCTGTTGTAAAAACGACAACCTTCAAATTATTTTCACTTGAAACTTCACTGAAATTTATAAAATGCTACGATCAGGAAAGTAGGATTTGGCCTTATGTTGTTACAAGTTCTTTCTGTCTTTAACCACCCCTGTGTTCCATGACATACAAACTTTTTTCTTTTCCATATATTTCTTCAACAAACTTGATGATCTTGTGGGTGCTTTCCAACTCAGAATATTCTGTGACTCTGTGATTTTGTATCTGCTCACACACAGTTGTTCTGCACATCCTCTTTGTCTTTCCAAACTTTTAATAACTACAAAACATTTTTTTTTCCTTTCCCAAAACACAAATTTAGTAAAATCTGGTCAAATGTGAATTATTTCTCTCCTCACAAAGCTACAGATTGTGAACTTTGTTTTTAAACAAAGGGTGAAAACATTTTATGTGTAAAGTGTAAAGCCCGGCAAAAGCTACTTCATCATGAGATAATAATGTTTGTTCTTCGAGTCCATGATTAAGTGTCTCATGCAGTAGGAAAAAAACAGTTGAAAAGAAACTGGAAAAAAACCCTGCTATTAGTAGTTTATTTTATGAGACCCTGGGGCAGAAGGAAGGCAGTTTCAGTGTCCTACCTCTGTGAGCAGGACCACTGTCAACGCTGCCTCCGTAGCCGGACTGGTTACAGAATGGAGGGGCCCATCCCGCACTGCAGTGGCAGTTCCCGTTGTTGTTACACACCTACACCAGTACAACAGGGATTAATGAGTCAGGCAGTGGCAGTTCCAGTTGTTGTAACACACCTACAGCCCTCACACAGGGATTAGTCAAACAGCAACACCTCTCTGAGAGCGGCCGCTTGCAACCTCCGGTAGGGATCTGGAGTCCCACGTAAGGAGGTGCATGTGGAAACAAGGAATACTGCACAGTATTGCATAGAAATACATGAAGTGTTAACTGGGAATAAGCTCTCCCCCTCCATAACATCCCAAACCACTGAGTGATCCTGATACCTCAAGTGAATTCTCTGTAAAAAATAACATCTGTGTTGTTATTTGCCTCCAATAAATTGCAGTCCAAAGAAATCGGTTTTACAGCCTTTGGATTCCATTTTGATTTTTTCACAGAGACATATAAATCAGGAATGACTAGACCATCTTCCTCAAAGGAATATTTTCCTTTAGCAACTCAGCAGCTCAGCAGTATTAGAAAATTCCCTTGGGAAAATCTGAAGGATTGCCTTTCAATGTTAGTGCTAAGAGGTTTGCCCTGGCAACAGGAATTACAGGTAAAAAAAGTGGATTTAACTTTTAATACAGATCAGAAAAAAAAACCCAAAGCCAACTGGCTGGTTGTTGCTTTTGTGCAGGGAACTTGCACCAGTCTAGAAACATGAAGCACCATCTACTCACCCCATTATTGTTACACTTCTGCTTTACATCACAGTTGTAGCCCAGAAAAGTTGCATCGACACATTCAAAACCTACACAGGCCTGGAAGAAGTAATTAGAGTCTTGCAAACACAAAACTTCGAAAAAGTCCCATCCCTTTATAAATATACCACATAAATGCATATGTTTCCAACAAGGCTACAGCTTTTACTTAAATGTCAAGAAAAAGGAGTGATAGAACGTTCAGTACTTCACAATTTTATAGCTGTATTTTTTCTCACATTTTCCTAACCCTGTGGATGCAGTCTGATGGAATAATTTGAATCACTGATAATGCAGTTGACTGATTTGTAGCATCCCAGTTTTTGAAGAGCTAATTAATTGGTTTTGTAGATTTCAAAAAGCAGGTTTTTCACTGGATTATGGCACATGAACAAGAGAGTTGTGTAATGCCTTTGAAAGTTTAAGAACTTTCCACTTGGTGCTGTGATGCCTCTTACCTTGTTTTCTCCACAGGCTGTCCCATCATGAACTTGAGCAGGGTCTGGGATATCTGATCCTAAGTCAAAGTCAGAAGACCAGCATAAAACCCCGGATGCATTATTGACAACACTCCAGGCAGGAAGGTTTTGGAGACTGACAGATGTGCACTGGAGTTTGCCACACAGACTGTGCCTGTATTGAATGAAGGACACTCAGAGACAAGGTGAACAGAAAAAACCCCAGTATCAGTGAAAAAACACCATCCAGTCAAACTTTTTAGCTTGCATTTCAAGGAAATATTCTTTAAATCTCACACTTTTAAGGGTTTGTAACACCATACATTTTTTACGTGGAACATTTTAGGGTTACTTTTATTTGCTGGTGACTTACTGGACAGGGCATTTCTTGTACACACCACCTTTCATCCCACAGTTTCCAAACCTATCTCCTTTAATATTTGCTTTCTCAAAGCATATATCAGGTGCTTTTCGTGCCCCTGTACAAAAAAACAGTAAATCTTTGTAAGCTGCCTGAAAAACACAAGAAAGAAAAACTGGAAAAGTCTATCAGGAGACTACCAGTGGTTTTACATTAAATAATATCCATACCTTTCCCATATATAGATTCACACTGTGAATCAAAACTCTGGCATACTCCATAGTAGCAATATGCCTTGTTGTTGCTGCATGGGTGACCATTCATGATGTAAACATCCTCTGGACAGTAGGCATTGCTCCCATTGCAGTACTCAGGGAGATCACAGAAATCCCTTTTCGCTCTGCACTCTGCTCCTGACACTTTAAACTGGAACCAGAGAGGAAAGGCACTGTCAGTTTGCAACACCAGAAGTTCTAGTGTGAAACAATGACAACCCTTAGGGATGTTAAGGGAGACAAATTTTTCTCCTTTCTCAGATTTCAAATGCCCTCTACTGGTGAATGTGGTTTGATAGGGTGAAAATATGTCAAGAGGACTAGATCAGCTCTTTTCAAACACTAAAAAAATCTAGTGAATAGTATCAATTTTGCTTAATAAAGCATTGCCCACCTTGCAATTTTTGCAGCACAGTCCTTGAGCACATTGGGATCCAGGCGTGAGTTTGCAGGTTGCAGCATCACAGCAGGGGTTGGAGCATTCCTGAGGAACAGCCATGGACAAGGGGATACTGTTTTTATCTCCTTATATAGCTAGGAAAGTACATCATCAGTACAAGTGCAAGCCAGACTTTAAATCCCTGTCTCTGCCATGTTGTGACAGCCTTCTGCTCTAACAGGAACCACTGGACAGCGTGGCTGTGTTTTCCTAGCACACAGGAACTAAAGTTCCTAAGCTTTAACTAAAATTTATCTTCATATTGCTTGCAAAAATGAAAAATTAAAGGCCAGTATTATATAGAACAATATAATATAGTCCAATATAGAAGAAGTCTCCAGTTGACTTTCATCCATTACCTGTGGTTTGCCACAGTCACATTCTTCATTGTTATCAACCACATTATTACCACAGACAGGTTCTCTGTACACATTACTTGTCTTGGGAGGATTTCTAAGGCAGTTTCCTCCTCCATTAAGGATAAGGGTCTCAAAATCATCAGCACTGCAGGTGCTGAAATTCCTGGTATCACTGGAAAGAATAATATTTTATTATTATATGTATTTTGCTTACAGGAAAATGTACAACTCAAGCTTTTAAATTATTGTCACTCTGTAATTAATGTTGCATTTCATAATGCTAGGAGATAATGAGATAGTTTCTTCTTTATTTTGCAGTACTAGAAGTTAAAAAATACTATTGTAATAGAAATACACATGCTTTCAGAAGCAAGATTATCTGTTCTGATGTCCTGTATAAAACAGGCCTTAGAAATTCCTTGTCTATACTGAGTCTAAAAAATGTTTGATTAGAAAGACATTCACCTTAGAATCCCTAAAAACTCATCTTCTTATAGTGGTTTTGTCCAGTGTTCAATTACCCTGATTTTTTAATACAAATGTGGATAAATAAATAATATGATCTTTTTCTCTTAAGGGGAAGCCAAAGAACAAATGAACTGAAAGAAGTATAAGACAAGAGGTTTTTGTTTAAATTAACTGTTAAATATTTGTTGCATGTTTGCATGAATCCAGTGAGTATATTGTCAAAAGGGTAAAAATCAAACCAGAAACCCACTATCATTAAAAAAAAAGAAAATTATAAAATCCAATTAGGTTTTTAAGAATACTACAAATAAAGAATGCTTGGGTCAGAAAACAGGTAACATTTCAAATAAATTAAAATTATGTAAACTCCTAATTCAGTGACTCCAGCTCTGTGGCTAAATTTTTCAAACAACTCTCCATTCACAAAAGTTCTTCAAGATTCATGGGAGTTTCACAGCTTGTAAGGCACAGTCATGCAAATAAAACAATTTTTTACAACCAAATAACTGGAAATCTTACTTATCTGTGCTGTGCATTATATAGAATGCAGGACACCTCTTATCATCATGTTTCATTCCGAGATTATGCCCCAGTTCATGTGCAACCACCGTGGCGTGACGTAACATATTGTCGTGATTCAACTAACAGAGAGAATCCATGTTAAAAGAAAGGGGAAACTAAGGAAAATACTGTTTGTATCTGGTGTTTTATTCCCACCACCAAGCTCCTGGAGACCATGAAAGTCAGAATACTAAACTGTATCACAAGGTAGAAGCAGCAAGAACAGACAATTTGTCACTTTATTTTCAGGCAGGGCCAGATTCTGCCACTCCTTCTGTTGCTTCTGTGAGGATCATATTCTGAATAATAACAGTTGGCAGCTGGACTAGATGATCATTGTAGGTTCCTCCTGGCTGAAATTAGTCTATTTATTCTGTTCTAACCATTTCAATGGAGTCTTCAATGACAAATTTGGTTCAAGAACCACATCTGCTTCTGAGATTATCCACAGTGTTGTGGCATCCCTATTTTTAAGAACAGGAACCTCTGGTTCTGCCCCAAGGGTGGAGAAAAATTAGTTTCTTACTGATTTTCCCATGCTTAAAATTTTTGCAAGTTTACAGCCTTCCTGTGGGGAATTCCAAATGGAATATAGTGCATTATGTTCAGTATTTATTTAAAGAGTAAAAAACCCCACACATTAATTTGTGCATCATGCCCATCCCAAAACCACTCTGGTTATGAACTTCAGTGTTATAAGGCTGGGCTTTTTTATGCAGCATGGAGTTAGATGAATTACAAAAGGGGAACAAAAGAATTATTTGAGGAGTAAATCTGCCAAGTGGGCTGGAATTTGACAAAGAAAGAAATTGGGAAGTTCTTATAAAAAAAGAAAAAGTTGTAAAATATGCACGAGTCTTTACATAATAAACCCCATGAAGGAAACCAAACAACTGCAAATGTAGTCTCCAAGACCAGGGTGACTTGGTCAAGGGCTGATTTCTTCCATCACCCACTAAATGATGTACTTACAGTGCTGATTGACCCTCCCTGCACTTGGGAGCAGACAGTACCCACAAAAGCCATTCCAATGGATCCCCTGAAAGAGCTTCTCCCTCTGCAACAAAAGCAGTTTGAAGGTGGTGCTGAAACACACGTTGGAAGTTCATGATTTCTACTAAAAGACAGTGATGAGTTTGAAAGAAAGACTGCAAGGCAAGATTTGGCCTTCCTGAAGTCAAGAAGAAATTTCCACATCAGGATTTCGGTGTAATTAATAATGAAAATTGGAATAACAGCTTGAAAATAACGTCAGTGCTTCTGAGTTCACTGAAACACAGAGTGGTCGAGGTTGGAAGGGACCTCTGGAGGTCACCTGGTCCAACCCCCTGCCCTGGAGTTGATTAACCCTTGAGAATTCATTATATTTCTTGCCATTTTTTGAGGTTAAAACAGTTTGGAAGTGCAGTGAATTTTACTCCAGCTATGTTTTTATTCATGTACAACCCCCAAATCATATACATTAACACTGGCAGCTTGATTAGTTTTCCCACTGAATGAAAACTTACATTATGAGATGACTGACGTCATTTCTGGATCGCTTAAGAAGATCTTTCTGTCTCCAAGAAACAAATCTGCCCAGAACATCCCCAGCTGAACCATCCATTACAGATATGTGGTTTGCATCTGTCCAAATCTCTAATCCAACCAAAACAATCTGGATGTTTAATGGTCTATACATCTGAAAAAAAATGTAATGATAACGAATTTCCATCAGTCTGTTTTGATGGAATTCTGAAAGATGACTTCACTATTACTGAGTAAACAATAAACTGAACTTAGTGACCAAGACACAGCTTTAGTTTCTTTGAAATTAAAGGAATATTTGTATTTATAAATTAAAATATAAAATATTTATAAATTATAAAGTAAATAAAATTGTTTAGAATATAAAGCTAAATATAACTGAAGAATATCTACTTTATGAAGATACCTAAACATAGCTTTCAGTCAGAGAGGTTGGAAAGACCATGTTCATTCATTTCTTTGGCTAATTGCCTCAAGGAGCAACTGGGAACAGGTGATCAGAGAGCTTATGGAATTGTTCCCAGTGCTGACAGTTTTCTTTAAAAAAACCCCTACAAACATGAGAAATACTCTTCCTAGAAATGTAAAACATACTGGAGACTGAAGCAGTCAAACCACAGAAATTATTTGAAAACATCTTGTGTCTTTCCCCCTGCAATTCTTGCAATTCTACAAGACTTGTGCAGAGATTCATGATGTGTCTTAACTGTGTTACAGATTGTTGTATAACTTCCAAATACAGTTCTAGAACTGCATTAGCTGTTCTTTTGAAAACTATGATAAAGTAGAAATTAATAAATCCAGGCAATCTGACCTACCCCATCAACATAATTAATCAGCTCAACTGTTTCCTTTTGCACCGCAGCAGGATCAGAATTCTTCAGCAAGAACTGTAAAATACCATAAGAATGTCAGAGAAAGGAAACTAACAAAATAATAAAATGTATTTAGGGTTTGGATGAAATAATTACCCTCTTGTTATCCACAACCACAAATAATTCTACATAGCTTTTCTGAGGCAGGACAGCTCGCTTCTCCTGCAAGTTAGAAAGGACAGTAAGTATATAACAAGTTCAAGGCTTTTTACTTATGTTTCTCATTATTTTTGTTTTATGTGTTTATAAAGCAACGTTCTAATTTGCTACTGTGGCCTTAGTTTTTCACATAAATATCTCTAGATATCAGTAATTCACAGCAGGTCAGGCACTGGGGTGGATGAACTGAATGGCAGCTCGTGCCTTTCCTGTCCTACCCACGGCTGTGTTGGGCAGCCTCTGCTCTTCCACTGCAGGATTGCTTCAGTCTGTGTTAAATTCTCATTGTGGTCTTCTGTTTCAGGATTTCCTTAGCAGTGTTCCCACCAGTTTGGCTGGGCATCCAGGAAAAGGAATGCCACAAGGAAGTGGCCTCCATGTCCAGTGATATTGTGCCAAAGCAAGAGCTCTGGAGGCCCTTGGCTGCTGGAACAGGCTGAGGGGGTGGCTTGGACTGCAACTCAACAGAGAAATGGGAATACATTTACCCTCAAAAGCTTCTCCCTGCTAGAGGTAGTGTTTGATGAAAATGTGTACTCCACACTCTGCTCCACAAACATCTTATGCTGAAGGCTGCCATTCAGCACCCCACAGTGGAAGGGCGTGTCCTGCTTGTCTTCTAGTTTATAAAACACATGTTCAAATGTGCTGGATGTGTTGAGCGGCTCCATTCCATACCATTTGCCACCAATGTAGAGGACTCCCCTGAAAATCATATAAGAATGAGAAATTATTCCATAGTTTTTCCCTCATGGTTATGACTAGGTGAGAGAATGACAGCTGGATGCTTAAAACCCAGAACTGTTCACACTGCTATGTTGGGATAAATTATTATCTTACATTATCTGTAAGTTCAACTGTCCAACAAGAGACAAACCAGAAGTTATTTAAAATACTCCACTGTACACAAGTGTGAGCTCCTTGAATCAGAGAGAAAAGAAAGGAAAAAAAAAAGAGAAGGGAGGCAAAGTGTTACTAAATGAGTCTGGATCATGGGTAAAAAGCTGATGCAAAAGGTCTCTAAGAGTCCTTATCTCTAGTCTCACTCTCAGCCCCATGCAGCTAAAGCAATATAGTATTTTAAAAAAAGATATCTTGTAAGACAGCAGGAGAGGCTAAAAGCAATCATCAGGGTGTTTATGAGGACAAGAGCAACACTGCACTGCTGAGTGCAGCTAAGTACAAAGCCTTTGCATTTGTCCCTGGCTCAGAAACCCCTGGTAAATGCCCATTTGCTGTACAAGAATCTTTCAAAGCTGTTATGTTGTTCTCCAGAATCTCAAAACTACACTTAGAACGAGAATTCTCTAGTTAAGATCTTGCAAAAGAAGAAATTTGAAAATGTGAGTACAGGGTGAGTCTAAATCTGTAGAACAGTCAAAAAGCAATGTCTGTTCTGCATAGTGAGATCCAGCATTACATGAAATACCAGAACACTGACCTTTTATCCATCATTTAAAGGAATGCCAGGAGATGTCATGATTTATTGTGAGTGGCATCTCACTGTGATATTATACATGAAAAACATGTGTGGGAATTTTATCCTATTTGTAATTTTGTTGTATTTGAAACACAAAAAAATTGTTTCAAATTCAAGTTTGGTCAAAATTTTTTCATGGAAATGGTTTTTCTTTTGAAATGTGCCCATTTATAAGACAGAAGTGTTTTCAGGAGTGTTTTAAGTGCATCAAAAGCTTAATTAGGTAACATTTCTCCTACATAAGTATTTCTGGTCAAAATATTCACATCAAGTACTAGAAATCTCAGTTCATGCCCAGGTTCTGCCTATAAACCAAGTTATGGTTTCTGTCATGTTTCTTTTTTTTTCTTTTCTGTGAAGGAATTTTGGAAAAAGGGAAAAAAGTGGGAGTTGAGGGAAACTATAAAACCTGTAGAGAGTTTCAGCTTCATCAGAAGGTGAAAATATAAAACAAATATTTGCAAGACAGGATGTTGGGGTTTTTTCCAGCTGTATGATGAATAGCAAATGGGATTTTTTTCTGTTTTACTTTGGTACTGCACAAGGAATTATCCTGAAAAAACAAGAGATAATACCTCAGGCCATCACAGGTGCTGAGAGCAACTGTTGAGTCAGCAATTCCTTCAACAATGCCATGATAATAACAGTGTGTCTGAAAGGCAACAAGCCCACATAATTAGTGACAAAACAAGGTGGTTGCCTTCAACTGCAAACTTATTTTCTAACTAACCATATCATTTGCATGACATTAAGGCTGGCTGTTATAGTTCCCTATTTTGAAAATGCCCCCAACTTTCTTGGAATAAAATATCACTTGACATGTTGGGATTACTTGTTTAACCCATTTTTCTATAAAAATCTTTTAATCTTCATTGCTCATCCTGTTCTCAGAGTCCTCTCAAGGGCTGATCTGAGAAGATGTCCCATGCACAAACCACCCAATTAAGTCTCACATGCCGTTTAAAGTTGAAATTCAATTTAGAAGTATTTATGAGGCTTGTTTGATAGAGGACCTAAAAATTATAGTGCTTTGAATGCTGCCATTGTACTTTTAATTGCACACTATGCAAAGGTGACCTAAGCAGGCAGCTCAAATTCAGTCTTGGAATAATCTCCTGGCATCGAAAATATAAAACTAGGAAACAGGGATGCTATACCACCACAAACAGCCCAATCCCTCCTGAACCTTATGTTTATTATTACTGGTAACTGTTAAAAAAAAATGCTACAACTGTGAAAACTCACAAAAGCTGCATCCCCAGAAAATACAATTTTTTTCTTGGTTTCCCTGGTTTGAGGGAATTCTGACACAAAGGAGGAAATTTTATTATGCACAATACCTCATTTTTGGATTGTGTTGCCTCCAGTTTCCCATTTTCCCCATATGTAAACAGCATAAAGTCTTCACTAACAAGCTTCCTGGAAGCAAAAATAAAGTACTGCTCTGTTAAAGACCTAAAAACCAAGAAATAAGTTGAGAATCCTGGCAAATGCTACATTTTGTCAGCAACACACTCATGTTGAATTATTATTAAAATTTATTAATTTTAAAGGCACGTGAAACAAAATACCATAAAATAAGCTGGAGTCTTTGAAAAATAAGTTATTTTAAAATATTTTAACTAAAAAATCCATAGAGAAGAATCTAAGCAGATTCATTTGCATAAGGGCCTGGACTGCTCCAGGCTCAGGAATGAGGAATGACAGAAACACAAATTTCTTCAAATACATCACAGTTAAGAACCTTCCCCCCTTCTAATAAAAAGCTAATGTTGAACAGAACTCTGATTTTCCCTATGGATTTTCTGAAATGTACAATTTTGTGTTGCTAAACTGCTACTATTTAAAAAAAAAATCAAAATAAATTTCCTCACAACTAGAAAAGTTATTATTCCCTTCTATTTGCAAGATAGTACCATAACAGAGGCACTATATTTAACATTATTTAACAAAATCATTTTCTAATTACTACAATCTGCCATTTAAATGGTTTCTTCTGAATTTTATCAGTATAAAAATGCTTGTCTGGATGCAACTAACCCCAGGACTGCACGATTCCTTAGAACACCATCACGTACTTATTTTTCTTCAGTTTTAGGAGATATGTTCCATTTCTGGTTTTCACTGAGTAAGAAAGGTTGTCATCTGAATGCTCCTGAAAACAGAAAAAAAAGATATCACTTAATTAGGTGATTTTCTACTTGGTTTTGTCAGGTCCATGTTTAGCCCAACCTCTGTGTGTGTGAAGTGTGTGCCAAAACACAGGTTCCAAACCCTCAGCCCCCCCATATTTTGAGTCTCAGCAGCACACTGTCCATTCTTTCCTATGTAAAGTTTAAGTTCTATTAATCTCTACATTTTCACGGGGAGGACAGGAGGGCACAGCCCATGTGTGCACTCTTTGCTGAGCACCACATCATGTTTTGTGACCCTCCTTATGTAAATCAGATAAGCGACTCAGGGAGCCTTTTATTCCTTGATTGGTTTGCACAAAGATGACTAATGCTATTTTATTAACAGTTACTTCAGTAAATGGACTCAATATCTAGCACAAAGGTAAGTTACCTCAGAACTGAAGAATTAAGGCTCAGGTCCTTCTCTTTTAACTCATTCCTTTAACCCGTGTGGCTCTGTGGGGTCATTTTTACCTTTCAGGGGCTACATGGCTGAAGTCCTCTGGTTATCCAAAACCAGAACATGGAAAGCATGAACATTAGTGCGAGTTCAACATCTAATCTGACTCAGAGAAAATGGAAATATTCTTCATGTTCCTTCTCACTTCTACCTTACAAGGTTGTTAACAAAACTAGAAGTTTGGACGGTGCTAACTTAGAGTGCAATCACAGGAACTTGTGGGAACAAAGCTGCTCAAAACTAGTTGAAAATACTAAGAATCTAAAGAAATAGGCTGGGGCACATTTCTTCACAAAAATCTCTATATACTCTACACTGTGTGTGTATAATATAGGACAGTGTTGGGAAAAACAGCAACATCAGAAGAAAAAAATTCAGACAGAATCACAAACCTCATGAGAAAACGGGTGATGTTTCTCTCTGCCCATCAGACTTTGAGGAATGATTATTTCTGATGTAAAAAATCTGTGTGTCTGTTCAGAAGATACACCTGAAAATAAAGTTTGAAACTGGTAAATAATCAGAGAGGATAAGGCATTATGTTGGCACCTTCACAGTGGTGGTTGCCGAAAGACCATTCTAATCCAGCCAGGAATGGAGAAAAAGGGACTTCACCAGTCCAAGACTGACTGCCCGTGCTCCCTTTGGTCTGTTCTACCTCTTTCAGAGCTCTTGGATCATGCTGGGAAGTTGAAGAAACCAACAGTTTCAATCATGGCCAAGTTATTTTTTAATTTCTGAGTGTTTAAATAGATATTGCCTCATTTTCTGCAGAAA
Source organism: Pachyramphus minor (assembly GCA_013397135.1). NCBI lineage: Eukaryota > Metazoa > Chordata > Aves > Passeriformes > Tyrannidae > Pachyramphus > Pachyramphus minor. The sequence goes on along the minus strand of VYXB01002073.1, from coordinate 50,818 downwards.
TGCTGTTTTGACTTTATTCAAAGGGTAATGACTCCAGCACCCCAAACACAACTGTTGTAAAGTGCTAAAAACTGCAAGTTCAAGTCAAAGTTTTCTTAAACAGGGTGTCCAAAACTGGCTGGTAGCCTTGGCTTTAACTCTTGGTTTTAGTTACTTGCATTATAAACTGTGATAATAGCTCAAGTTTTTCTTTTCCCTTCATGTGTACAATACCAAACCATCCTTTTCCTGTTGCCTTGAATGAGGAATACTTACAGTTGTCCTCTGGATATAATTCTTCCATCTCTTGTGTGTATAATCTTGGCTCCTGCCATTGCCTAATGCTGCATTTTGTTTGTTCTAGCAACAGTCAAACCTTTGCTAAAGGTTTGTAGCCTTTTACATGATATCAGAATTATTTGCAGAACAACATGCTAATGCAGGGAGCTAAAGATAAGAAACCTGCCAAGTATCTGGTTTCAGGTAAATGGTTAAAGACAGAAACAATTTCCTCTGACTTTCTTTAAAACTGTGTGAACTTGAATTCATCTTCCTTTTTCTTGTCTGCACATCAGTCTGGTTTGATGAACAGGGACACAACCATTGCTTTTAAACAAGTAACAGAATCAACAGTGACAGGGGCTTTAACAATAAAAGTGGTTTCTTTCTTCTAAAATTGTTCTTTCATAAGGAAACAGAGAGATTTCTTCACACTTATAGTAATACAAAGTCACCCTCAGCCTCCCACGCTTCTGTGAAAGGAATTCATGATTGCAAAGAAGTCACACAACCACTCATTCAAAGTGAGAAGGAGGGTTTTACAGTAGTGTAATCATGATCTCTACCTGTTAGATAACATCAGGATATTTAAAAGCTAGGTTCAGGTAGCATATGTTTAACATTATAGGCTGCCATTGCAATCAAAATGTGGAAGTTGCTGTTCGAAAACAGGTCTGAAAATAGTATCAGCACTCGATATTTACTTCTGACTTTGCTCTTAATCTTCAATAATTTTATTATCTAAATCACAAAATCCATTTTCTTTCAAGAGTAAAGTGTATGTTGAACTAACAATGGAGATGCTCTTTTAACAATTTAAATTTTGACACCTGAAGGTAGGAAACACACATCACAAAAATTCACAAAAACACCACTTTCTAAGAAATGTTTCAGGTGTTACATTTAAATCTAAAGAGTGAAGCCAAATCATAAATGGAAATGAGTTAATGGGGAACTGTAATGAAACTGTAGGAATTCCCCTCACATTACTGATGAAGAAGAAATATTTTCCTAAGTCTTTACTATTGATGAGAATGACTGCAGTTGTCACAACCAGTGTCCTGCACGGAAAATGATATATTTACATACCTACTACATCCTGGAGGGAAAAACCCTACAAAGAGCTCAGCAATAAAAACCTTCAACCTTTAATCTTTTCCAGACACCTTTCTCTTGAACAAGATCTTCTCAATGAGCAGGTGCCGTGACTGGATGCGAAAGGGGAGCATCGTTATGATCAGGATCAGAGAGTACAAGAAGAAACTTCCTGAGTATTTAAAAAAGAAAGAAAGCTTACCTTTTATCCAAAAAGGTTTTCCAATAAAAGTTAGCCCAAAAGTGAACCAAAACAGGCAGTGCTTTAACATGACTGGACTTCCCGGAGAAACCACTCCAGTATCCCAGCAGACAGAGAGTACCTGGCTCTGGCTGCTCTGCACGGAACCAGAAGAACAAGAACCGTCTGCTCTGAAGATAAACAACAGAAAAAGCACCCTGATACTGCATCTCTGCTAAGGGAACGGGAAGTAAAATTTAATCCACTGGGCTTGCGAGAAAACTGGTCAGACAGCTTAATGCAAATAAAAAGCAGCACATTCTTAAATGCTGATTGGAGAAGGAGCACCGAGCCATGCCGGGGTCAAACTGGTTTATTCCAAAGGACTTTCATACCACTGTGAGATCTTATGAGATTAGAAACATAAAATATCGCTACTAACAAATACAGTGTTTAGGATGTTTATCCTGGCTATTCCAGCTCAGCAAAAAACTCCAGTGTGAAACAATCTACTCTTTGAAATTTCAGCTTGTTGCTTTCCATTTCTTCATCCATGCTTTAAAAATGTCGAATATACAGTGCATATGAACACATGGAAACCCTATAAACACATGGAAATCCCACAAACACATGGAAATCCCCAAAACAGGGGTTTTACCCAGTCCCTCCTATGTTAAATGCAATTCTCCTCTCTAAAAGTCCATAATTTTGTGCAGATCATTGCCCTCCCAGGATCAGAATAATCTTCCATGCAACCACATTGTCACCAAAAGAAGAAAATAAATGCTTCTAAAACCGGATGAATTTGCAACGCATTTTAGAACTATCAAGCACATTTAGAAAGACAAAAAGGAGACTGAGACAACACAGTTTTTCATGCTAAAACATTTGCATTAATTAATTTTAATGAATTCTTTAATTAAAACAGAGCCAATCCATTTTTCCATTGCTGGTAAATCCCATCAAACAGTGGCTTGAGTGACAAAACACAGAGATGATGGCTCTATTTTTAATTACAGCTTGTTCAAAGCCTGCTCAGTTCCATCTCCCGACAGTCACACACCCAGTGAACATTCCTGTGCTGAGCCCCAGGTGGAAGCAGAACTAGATACTCATGTTCCTTGGGTCTGTGTCTGTGCCACAGCTTCAGGAGCAGCTGTCCCTGACTCCAGAACCAGGATCCTACTGAAAATTAAATGAACCCCATCTTTTATTTATAGCCTCTTTTATTCATAGCCTCTCCCCTGTGTGGTGTGCCATCAGCACACAACTTGGGAGAGAGAATCCAGTAGCTCTTCTGCATTTTGCCATATTACCAAATTTCACAGAATCACAGAATCAATTAAGTTTGAAAAGACCTCTGAGATCATCGAGTCCAACCTATGACCCAACACGACCTTGTCAGCCAGACCATGGTGCCCCATCTGCAGACCCTGGGCAGAGGGACCAAAAGGAGTTTGTAGCCAGGTGGCTGTCACAGAGTCACAGAGTATGCCGAGTTGGGAGGGACCCACAAGGATCATTGAAGTCCAACTCCTGGTCCTGCACAGACACCCCAACAATCCCACCCTGTCCCTGAGATTGTTGTCCAAGTGCTCCTTGAGCTCTGTCAGCCTTGGGGCTGTGACCACTGCCCTGGGGAGCCTGGTCAGTGCCCCATCGTCGGCTGGGGGAGGAACCCTTTCCTGGGTTCCAAATGAAACCTCCCGTGACACAGCTTCAGGGTCGGCCTCTTGTCCCAGGTAACCAGCGACAGGAGGAGAGCACATCGTCTTAAACTGCGCCAGGGGAGGTTTAGGTCGGGCATCAGGGGTAATGATTAAGGGACATTGGGAGGGGCTGCGCAGGGAGGCGGTGGAGTCGCCGTGCCTGGAGGCGTTTACGGAAAGACTGGACGTAGCACTCAGTGCCATGGTCTGGTTGACAAGGGGCACACGTTGGACTCGATGACCTCAGAGTCCTTCCCCAAGGGCACCGCTCCCGGGATTCCCTCACCCCGCTCCCGCTTCCCGCCGCGCCGAAGCGCGCACGCGCGGAGCCCACTGGCGGCGCAGGCGCGTCCCCGCTGAGGGGCGGTCGGT
>VYXB01002073.1:1154-47135 GCA_013397135.1 Pachyramphus minor | reverse complement strand
GGCGGGAGCGCGGGCAGGAGCCCTGCGAGCTGCGGCTGGAGGGCCGGCCCGGCGCCGGGATGGTGTCCGTGGGGATCCTGAGCCAGGCCCGCAACATGGAGGTGTACGTGGGAGAGGAGTACTGCGGCACCGGCCGGGGACAGAGCCGCGGCCACCGCCGGGGCACGGGGTGAGTGCGGGGCACGGGGGGGCCGGGGGCACTCACGGCCTCCGGGCAGCCTCGTGTTCTGTGTGTTTGTATCTCTGCCAGCGGCCCCTGCTGTGAAACACCCGATGTTTCTAAAAAGAATGAGGGAACTGGGGTTGTTCAGCATGGAATAGAGAAGGCTCGGGGCGACCTAATTGTGCCTTCCAGTGCATGAAAGGAGCCTTCAAGAGTGACAGGAGTGACAGGACAAGGGGAAATGGCTTCCCACTGACAGAACAGGTTTAGATTAGATATGAAGAAGAAATCCTTCCCTGTGAGGGTGGGGAGGCCCTGGCCCAGGTTGCCCAGAGAAGCTGTGGCTGCCCCATCCCTGGAAGTGTCCAAGGCCAGGTTGGATGGGGCTTGGAGCAACCTGGGCTAGTGGAAGGTGTCCCTGCCCATGGCTGGGAGGTTGGAACCAGATGGTTTTCAAGGTCTATTCCAACCCAAACCATTCTGTGATTTTGGGAAGGATCTCTTTAATAAGTAATCATCCCAGACTTAAAAAAAAAAGAAAATTAAAAAAAGAAAGTTTTGTTTTCCACTTGGAGACTTTCTTCCGTGCTTTGCTGGGGGAAATAAAGCAGCGTTTCTGTTTTGTTTGTAAGTCATTACATGGCACATCTCAATTAGCTAAAGAGAAACCAGAGGACTCAGAGCCTCAGGGAATGTGGGTGAATAACATAGTGAGCCTCAAAAGCTTCTCTAGTACATAGTGTATGTACACATACTATTAATTTTTATATGTACATGTTTCATAAGATTCATTACAAGTTACATATAAGCATTAAAACTGGCATTAGAAGCTAAAAAGCTGCTCAAAACTAGAAACTAAAACTACTATTAGAAACATTAAAAAGGCATTAGAAATCTGTTGAATCTGTCTTGTTTCTTACCTAAATATTTACCAGTATAGTGTGTTTCTACAAATAACAGTAGTATTTTGTGTATTGATATCACAGCTCATTTATTTCATTTTTGTAGTGAGACTGAAGAGGTTACTTTATACCACAAGTACCATAAGTTTGAATGCCCTGCACCCTCCTGTAGAATTAAGGTAAGGAGTTAAACACAATTGTTTTATTTTTCTTGGTGTTTTTAATCACTGAATTGACTAAATTGCATTGCTCTCCATCAAATTATTGGCTTTCTACCCATCATCACTTCATCTAATAACCTAAAAATCTGTTAGTTGGTCCTTTGTCTTGATAGCAGAGTTCTTTTAAATTTGTATCTCAGTTTTCATGAAGACTTTATGTGATACAGGTAATTTAGTCTTAAAGGAAGAAAATCATAAACCAGATAAACTGCAGATCTGTAATTAGAACTGTTAACTCTGATGTGGTTAAATAAGCTTTTGAAAATCAAATGGCCACTAATCTTACATGCTTAGAAGATCAAGGCCTGATTTATCTTTGGGGCATTCAGGCACCTCTGTTCCAGTGAGAATTTTCTGGGGAATAGTAGCAAGGAGAAATTGGCTGAATTTCCCTGGGAAAGAGTTCAGCATAGTTCTTCCCAAGACTCAAAGGACAGTGCATTGTCCCCTACGTACAAAGAAACTGAATCTATTTTTTTCCTAACCAGAATATTTTTTTTTTTCTTCTTGCAATAGCTGCTCTCCTTTGGTGAGAAACAGAGAGTACTCATCAGTAAAATAATTATAGAAGTGAAAGCAGTGTCTGCAAAACTAGCAACTGATTTTCCTTCACTAGGCTCCAGCATAGATCTAGACAGAGTGCAAACTATCATGGAATCTATGGGATCTAAGTTGTCTCCAGGTGCTCAGCAGCTCATGGACATGGTCCGATGTCAGCAGAAGGTAAGTCACTGTGCTTTTCTGGAAACATGAACAGTACTGATCTGAGACCTTCCCAGTTTAAGAATGTTCTAAATTGATTTGGGGAAAAAGATTTTATGGGTTTTTTTAACCCACACTTTCTGCCATTGTAATCCTGGTTTAGCTGTTGCCACTGACATGAGTGCAGTGAGGAAAGACTGTGTGCTCTGGGAATCACTGAGCATAGACCAAGCCCAGAGTTAATACTTCTTCATTATTATTTTAAACTTCACTGCTTGTCAGGGGTGGTGGGCACATTCCCTGGAGTGTTTGGGATGTAAGTAGATGGGCTGGTTTTGACCTTCATGGTCACTATGAGCACGTCACCTTCAACCAAAGGGAACGTGCTCCTGCAGAGCATTTACTTGGTTTAGATCCTAATCCTGTGGAGTGAACTGTTCCAACACAATCCTGAATCCATCTGATGTTCAAAGTGTTCAGTCCTGGGGACATAGTCTGCTAAAAAGCCAGTAAAGCTCTTTTCCTGGAGAATGACAAGATAATTAACACATGATATGTACAGGGAAAACATCTCCCTGTACGTTTTCCATAAGAGTATAATTCAGAACTGCTTTTAAAATCTTTACATCACATGAGTGGAATGCTGAGTTATACCTATTGTTATTACTGTATAATGTCCAGTATATTTTAATACTTAAGCTTTATTAATTGTATTATTTTTCTTCCCATCAGAACAGTTTACCTCTTGCAGACAAACTCAGTTGGATGTTGGGGAAGAATTCCGACTTTGGGGGTGACCATGCAGTGGATGGATTGAGCAGTGCAGCTGTTCAGTCATCACCAAGTCACTCAGCCGGGGAACCTTTGCCTGTTAAAAACCATTTAACAAGTGAAACAGTGTATAAAGACTTAAAAACAAGTCGTGATCTGAACACAGAGGTACCTGAGAGAGGGAATACTTGTGACTCTGAGAGACTTACTACCCAGCAAAATGACCTCAGAAATGATTTGAAAGTCTTGGGATCTTTGCATGTGCAGGAACAAGTGGGTGAAACCCCAAATGCAGCCAACCCACAGGTGCTTCTTCCTTTTCTTCAAAACTTGTGCAGTCAGGTGAGTCACCTGCGGCTAAAAGATGGAGAGAGGCAGCTCAGGAAAAACTCAGTGGCTAAAGAGGAAGGCATTCAGTGTGTTGGGTGAGTTGAGTTTGTGTTACTTGTGACAGTAGTAGCTTGACTTGTGTTTATTGACAAGTTTAAACAAAATGAGTCATGTCAGCCTTTTATTCTCATTAACGGCAATGGTGAATCTTAGATCCTGTGTTTTTGAAGGCTGGGTGGCAATGAGTGTGATTACAAATAGTTTTTCAGATGGGCTGCTTGAGTGTGGAATTTTTTCCAGAAGAAATCACATCATTGGTTGTTACTGAACTGTTCATCTTTTACCTCCGTTTCACCTCTTAGAATTTTTAAAAAGTATGTTCCTGCATTTCCACACACGTGTGGTTTGTCTTTTACTACGTTTTCATTTTGACTCCTTCTACTTCCCAAATTCTTCTCTTCCCTATTTCACACAATGTGACCCAACTTTTTTGCTGTACTTAGTGTGTAGCTGTTCCTACTCATTTGTTGGCATTTATGGAGCAGATTTCAGAGTGCACCCGATTTGATACCTGAGGAACAATAGTGGAAACTGTGAGATGTAGGAATGTTGTGTAGGAATTGGAATTGCAATAGAGCCTGAATATCCCCAGCTCCTGAAAGAATGCAGTGTTTTGAAAGAATGCAGTGCCAAACCAAAGAGTTGCATAGTTTGGATAATTCTTGAGGCACTTCTCCTGAGAAAGACAAAATCTGCCATGCTGACAGAATTTGAACTCTGTGTGTATTGTTGAGTTGTGTGGATTGTTTTTTATCTAATTAAGCTCTCTAATGCATCATTGAGCCTTTGGAAAAATAAGGTTGAAGAAAGATGACTATATACCATAGAATGAAAAAATTGAAATTTAAAATGTGGTAGTCAGGGTATTTTACTTGTGCTAAAAACCTAATGCCTTCATTGCCTAATAAATGAGATTTTACATTTAAAACAATTTCAAGTGCCCAGACTTCTAAAACGCTCCTTGTCCTTAAGAAACAGGTTATACTTACTCTCACATTTGCTCTTTTTACAGAGTGGAACAACAGCCTATTTGCTCCTATTTGGAAAAGATCATCTCAAAAAATATGGATCTGATGGAGAAAAAGCTAATGGACTATATTGATCAGCAAATCCAGGCTCTTCAGACACACATAGACAATAAAATGGTTCTCTTGATGGACTTGGTTCAGAACTCAAAGCCAAACAAAATTTCACAAGCACACTATGATTCTAATGAAGGGTTTTCCAATGGAGAGAGATGAACAGAGATGTAGGATTTCAGTGTAAATATTTTAAGGGCAATTACATTTACAAAGCTTGGTATTTATGCATTTACAGCTGTAAGGAACCTCAGTGTTGTTAACTTGCATTTTGTTACTGTAATTCTACCCACTGTTGCACACAGTTGTTAGTTTTATGAAAGATCTTCAGAATGTGTGTTTTTTCCTAAATATAAGAGTTTTGTATGCCCTTTGTGGCTTATTTATTTAAAGAACACCTACTGAAAGCCATATGAACAGTTCCCCAGTTTCAGTTTAAACTCTAAATAAACTGAGTTACTGCATATTTTACCTGCACACAATCAGTTTCTTTTTTTTGTAGGGTGAACCTTCATCCTTCAATCTGTTTCTTGCTCTTTGATTTGGGGGTGCAGCATTTAACCTGGACTCTGTAGGGCCTTTATGGCAAAACCCTAAGTTGGGTACAAAGACATTTTGGGAAAAAATATCAATGGGGAAGCGAGTGTTGACTCAACAAGCAGCACAGACATGTACAATCCATATCTTTATTTAGTCTGCCTAATATTTTCTTCTCCAGGAAAACTGATGTCTTGTGAGACTGTCACATCTTGATGGTTGTAAGTCATAGGGGCACATTGGGAAGAGAGTACAGTTTGCTTTGAACAGACATCTTGCAGTTGTCCCTCAGCTTAACTCCTGCCAGGAGCAGTTTCAAAGTGATTTGAAAACATGAAAAGTTTAGTTTTGTTCTTTTTTTAAGAAAAAAGGATCTTAATTTCTTGTACTTTATACTTGTAAAAATTTGTCTTTGCATGCTTTCTGAGAAACACCCTGAGGTAGACACATGGCTCTTTTTCAACTCAGAGTTGACTTAAGGTAGAGTACTAAGTTGAGAGGCTTTTTATTTGGTGTTTGTCATTTTTTTAATTACAAAAGAAGTTGAAATGTGTTCCCAAGTAGTGTTGGGTTCCAATGCTAATTTATTGATTCCCCCCCCTTCCCCATTTTTATTTCCCCCCTCTTCAGGTGCCAGATCTGCATAGGAGTTGATACACATTCAAAATCTCCTCAGGTAGTTAAAATGAGCTCTGGATTTTCTGATAACTGCATCCTGCTTGGTGTTTGTGATGTTTCAGTATCACAGCAACCACAATGAGAATATTTGAAATCAAACCCACAAGTGCAAAAGTGTAGAAGTTGTATTGTTGCAGGTTTGGGGTTTCTTCAGCATCTGAAAAAAAGGAGAAAATGGGCTTATTACTATTAGGAGCATGATTAATTTTAAATAGATCTGACATCTGAAAGCTGTGGCACAGTGTGCTTTTCTCAGGTGGAGCTTTGGGCTCCATGAAAGTGGGAACAACGAGCGTAGTGGGAGTAACAATACAAGCTTTCAAAAACAGCTTTTCCGTGTTTTGTAGTTTTTATTAACTCTCAGTACTTGACTACTGAGGAGCAGACTGCAAATGGTGCTGAAGAATATTGTCAGGTGGGGGCACTAAAGCTTGGCTGTCCCATAAACAGCTTTGCAGCTCCAGTTTATAGGCACAGTGCTTCTGATCTCTGCTCCCAGACTGTCCTTTTCCTGGTCCTGTTCCACCAGGCAGCTCATGCAGCAGGAGGGTTTACCCTGGCCTGCAGTCAGTCAGCTGTGTTTATCCTCTGTAGCACCAGCAAATAAAACTGGGTGGAATTCCCACACTGCCTGCGTGTCCCATTCCAGCATGGAACACATCTACCCCAGAGCTGAGCAAACAGAGATGCTTTCAGCTTTCCTGGGAAGGTCAAACTGCAACACAGATCTTCTTCAAACACATCCAGGTACCTTTCTTTCCCAATTTTTTTTTTCTACAAAGCCATTTTGTTTTATAAGCAAACTGAAATAGCAGCTTGTATCTGTAATGATACTATATTTCTAATCTCAGGCATGGGCCTTTAAAACAATTCTCTCTGATTTTTAACTCACTTGAAGGATTTTGAATGCAACTGTCTCTTCATCATGACAAAGTACTTACACTTTCCTTTAAGCATGGGGGCTTTGAATACGTGTATAAAGATGTTGTCTGGCAAGGTTGGATGTTGTATCGGAATTTTTTACAGAGAGAGTGATCAGACATTGGAATGGGCTGCCCGTGGAGGGGGTGGATTCTCCATCCCTGGAGGTGTTTAAGGTGAGACTGGATGTGGCATCAGTGCCATGGGCTGGGAACCACGGCGGGGTTGGATCGAGGGTTGGACTTGATGATCTCGGAGGGCTTTTCCAACCTGGTTAATTCTATGACCTGAATTCCCTTTGGCTTCTGGAAATGTTAAATTTGCATTTACTCTGTAAAGCCTTTCATTTCTTAAATCCACACACATACTTGCAAGGAATTTTCAAATGCTAACATCCATTGTGTATGCAGGGAATGTGTGAGCTGGTGTGTGGAGCCCTGCCAGGCAATGCTGTGTCAGCCTGTCAGTGACAGCAGTGACACCTCTGGGATAACATATTTAAGAAGGAAAAAAGTAATCATGCAGAAATAATTGTGGACAGGCAAGAGAGGAGAGAGAAGCAGCTGTTTTATTTCTCATTCTGCTCTGATTGGATTGGTAATATGTAATTTTTTCCCAAGTAGAGTCTGTTTTGCCCATGACAGTAACTGCTGAGGGATCTCTCCCTGGTCTTATCTCAACATATGAAACTTTTGTTATATTTTCTCTCCCTCATCCAACGGAAGAGGGGAGTGATAGGGTGGTTTTGGTGGATGCCTGATGTCCACCCAGCATCACAACCCATCACATCACTCTACAGATCTGAGTGTTAAAATGTTTTCAAATCTCACGTGTTAAGCCCATGTTCAGGTAATGTGATGTTTTCAGGTATCAAGTGATGCTGAAGTATTAATGGCCCACTTTGAATTTCCTCTCCCACCTCAAAAGAAAGTGGCCATCAAGTCTTCATGAAAGTCCTTAAGATGAGAAGAGAATGACTTTAGGGAAGGTGGTTTACAATAGCAGCTCCTCAGAAGAAATTAGTGGTGCATTTTACTTTTCAAAGGAACAAGGATTCACTTTGTGACAGGTATTTACAGGCACCTTTTCTCACTACCTGCATCCAGGAATGCAACAGCAGGGAAAATGTGATTTCAGGCACTTTAAATCATTCCCTTTGAGAAGCAGAGCAGAAGGGCTATGAGTGTGATGGAGTTTTGTACAAACTAAGTGTGATTAGGAAACACTCTGGCTCAGGATGAGCATCCTGCAGGATGAGGAGTTTGGCAATGAACCCGCTCAGCTGATCCCAAGGCTCAAGCACCAGGTCAGAGATTAGACCTTGAGCCTTCGTAGGAGACCTGTGGGATTTGGGCTTTTGAGATCTGGCCAAGTTATTCATGGAGAAGTCAAGTTTCAGGATGACTCTACTCCCTTTTTTGAAGAGGTGAAGCATAAAAGGGAAAGGTGCTGAAAAAAGTGGACTTTTTTTTCCTCTTGTATGGCACAACCTCTGGACTCCAGGCAGCCTTATTCCGTACAGGGCAGCTCCTGATATTTGTCATATGGAAACCGAATATTGGCCTTAAACAGGCTTCTCACACTGAGGTCAAATTCACCAGATTTTCAAAATTTAATCCATCTCTATCTCTGAGATGACTGCTGTGTTCCTGTACAGTTCTGCAATCAACAGGGTATTTGCCTCTGTTATGAGCTGAAAATTATTAATTTCCGCTTTTTCCCCACACTGAGTCCTTCCAAGTAGGACAATTTAACATCAAAATGCAGAAACACTTTCTTGGCTCAAACTGATATCATCTGAATATATATTGAAAGAAAAAGAATGAAGCAAATGCTTATTATGAAGTCAATTTCAACATAACATTTTTTTATAGTTCTAATCTTCCCTAATAAAACCTGACCCATGGAAGGATTAGGATAGTTTATATGTATTGCAGAGATGATACCTCAGTACATGCACAATATTTTTTCCAAATATTTTCAAGTTCCTATTTAAGGGAAGTGCTCAGCATTGCTAGTTGCAGGGGACAATTATCCTTTGATTTATCTCTCTTTATGAGCTCAGAAAGCAGAGCTGTGATGTGTGCACCTGTAATCTTCCTTACATGCCCAATATTTGAATTATTTGGTACAATGGGAAGAACTGGAAGAAAACTTTGAGAGGGAAATAAAGTCTTGATGAGAAAACACAGCAGCTGATCCAATTATTCTTTGAGAGAATTTATTGAAGCTTAAGGTTTTACAAATCTGCAATGTGGGCCCAAGAGTTGTGAAATTAAGGAACTAAAGGACAGTTAAGATTAAATACCTTTAGATTTACACTTCTAATATTACACTGTAATATTAGAAATCAGGAGCAGATCCTGCAATGCAGCAATCACACGGAGAAGTGATCAACATGTTCTGGTCAGAAGGAGCAGTTTTGGGGCTGTTCTTATTGGGGGACAATAATAATAACTACACTGCCACTTGTGCTTCTTTTGCCTCTTGTCCTGTAGGTCGGGGAGCCTTGGGGAGGATGAGGGAATCCATTGCCTGGGAAGGGTCTGGGAGGAGGAGGGGGTCGGTTTCCTGGGAAGGGTCTGGGAGGTTGAGGGGGTCTGTTGCCTGGGAAGGGTCTGGGAGGAGGAGGAGGAGGGAATCCACTGCCTGGTGGGCGATGGGGAGTATTGGTGCGTACGCTGCACCCGGACACTTTGCACCTCAGGCAAACTCTTGGGGAGACAGGACCTCTGAAGTGGAACTGGACAGGCCTCTGGGCTGATGAACTCCCACAGGTTGGGTCCCTCACACACCTGAGAAAGGAAAAATCAAAAAGAACACACATAGAATTTGTGACGGGCTCACTAAGCCCGTTTGGTCACTTGGTTACAATAAACTCCTTCAAAAGTTTCTGCCTGTCACCTTAATTGCAGTTCACAGCCCAGAACTCCTGGATGCATGTGCAACCATATGGAATTTAAGTGTTTGTTGATATAATATGAACCACAACATCTATAAGTACCACACATGTAAATGTGTAAATCTAAAGCATTTTAGATGGTGGGAATTTTAGAAGGGTGGAATTTTAAATACATGAGAGAGAATTTCTGCATAGGCCTGTTATCTTTCAAAGTTATTCTTTCTTTTAACCTCAGAATTTCTGAAGAGCTATGCAAAAATGATTCCGCATCCCAAATCCACCAAAACCCCTTTAATCAGAGGCTTCATTCTTCTCTAAATTCTTTGCATAATTTGTGAAATACCTTCTGAGAATTCATATCAATTCTTCTTCCCCACCAGAACATTACAGTGACTTAAACATAAAAAGCCAGTGAATGAACCATTAGAGCTGGTTCATTTAATATCCTGCTGCTTCTGGCATGTCCTGTGTTTCAGGGCTCTGTGTCTTTGGTATTCTATATGTGTCTATATATTCATTGTTGTCCCTGCACATTTTTCTGAATAGTTTTGATAACATCTTGGCATGTGATAATTTCAAACCCCTGTGTTCCTAAGAGCCTTCTTGTGGCACAGTCTTTGTATGACACGTGAGACATGGCACAGGAGTTGATCCCAGGCTTGCACTGAGGATTGCTCAAGTGTCTGTCCCTGCACAGGAAAGTTCTTTAATATATATTAGTTCACATTATAAATTGTAAAATGATGGTATTGGTAGGGTGGGTGTGACTACTAATCAAATTGAGTACTACCTGAACATTGGAAGGGTGCAAGAACATGGTGTAAAACTGCATTTGGGGTAGCACAGCTTGGCTGGGACACCCCATATGCATGAATAAATATTTACCCTTCTACTGTTACACTTGGCATCCCAGGTCCCCTTGGTTGGCACAGGCTGCTTAAGTATCTTAGTAACAACACCCTTGTGTAGACGGGCAGGTCATTGAGGTTTGCTGGAGAGGAAGAAATTTGATGTTAATAATGTTAATAAACCATATGTAAGCACAGAGCTTACATATTGGGTTTGTATTTGCATGGGATTTTAATGGGGAAAAAAAATGGAAAATAAACAAGCTGATTGAGGAAAATATTTGCTTTTATGCAATCAATTAATATACCTTGTAACCAGCCAAATGCATTAGGAATAGGAAATGTAATTAGCAACAGTTCTGAGGAATAGAGTTGTCGTGGACGAAGGGCTTATATTAAGAAAATTGGAGGGGGTTTAATGCTAAAGGTGACATATTCCTGGCATTAATGGGAACAAGATTTAATTCTGTTCATTCCTCTGTGTAGGGAGATAGTCCCACACTCAAATGTATGCTTTGCATCTGAAGTTTAGTTTTCTATGTTGTCAACACAAGGTAACTGAGTGTCCTTTACCAAGGTGTAGCTGATAGGGCCAGACTTCAAAAGAAACCCTTATGCTGCTCTCTGAGCCTCTGAAGCAGAATGTGACCAATTAATGAGTGGGATTTGCAGTTCAAATTTTTTCAAAAGATAAAGCCCATTGTAGACAACAAGTTCAAACCAAACACCACTGAATATGTCAAAAGGATTCCCACTGACTCAACTTTGATGCAACTTTGAAAGTGCAGGGAGGATGACTTTCTAGGAGTGAGATGATCTAGAGCAAATTTATATCAGTTCAATGTGTCTACCCCAGTGAATTCCCCTTACTCAGTATTTTTATCACAACAGGTATTTCTCCTCTATCATTATCAACAGCATTTTCCAGCCCCTGATTTGTATGGTAGCCAAAAGACTTATCCTGAAAATTAAATACGCCATGCCAGCACATTACCAGATCACAACTTTGATGGAGAACTAGGGATATAAATTCAGAGTAAATATGCATTACTTACTGGTGGTGATGGCTGTTGTTTCAACAGCTGGAGAGACTGACAGAGCAGCTGAGCTTGTCACTGTGAGAAGAGAACATGGAGTTAAACGTTGTCCATGTTCTAAATACATTGATGACTCATATGAGAAATAGCAAATAGCTCAGCACAGTTGAAGAAATAAATACCTGGATTTGCAGCTGTTGTGGACTCGGTAGCGACTGTCAAAGAGAAAACAAAAGCCACACTTCAGTAACTGTTCCTTCAAAGCAAGGACTGTCAATGGGAAGGGCAGCAGTTTACTCCCAGGATCGTGCTTGATCCTGGAATTCTAACTGATATAGCAGAGCCATACATACCTGCTGCTCCAGGTGTTGTGTTTTCTGCAGGGGCTGATTGGTGACATGAGAGAAAACAAAACTGCATGTTAAAAACTCTTTTGCCAGCACTGGAAAAGTGAGAGATACCTGAAGCACAGGATTGCTGTAGGTCTCACTGGAGTGGCTGGATGATGGTGCTGCTGCCCAGGGCAGGCTTTAGTAAATCACCCAGAGCAAGAGCAGCATCAGTGGGAGGAAAACACATCCCTGTGCAGGCTGCCTGTGCCATGATCTCTGCCAGGCTCTGACCTGCCACCCTGGAAACCTGGGGACATTTGCTAACCAACAGTTTGGGGGTTCATGAGATGAGTTTCTGACACCCTGTGCCCACAGGAGTGCTGTGGTCTGTGCTGCCATCTGGGTGGGCACTGAACCTGCCCATTCCCGTGGGAAGCACATCCCTGTTACTGCAGCAATGGGGATGCAGCTCTGGGAAGTGCTGGAAGGCTGTTTGTCTTGGAGTGGGATGATCAGATCTGAGTTTGTATTGGTGCAGTGTGTCTGCCCCAGCAGTTTCCCCTTCTCCAGTGCTCCCATCAGTGCCAGTACTTCTGCTTTCCCTTTCCCTCCTTTACTCTGTGTGGAAGCCAAGGGAGAGACAGTTGGGATCATCTCTGATTCCAGTGGCTAAACCCATGGGATTATGCACAATGAGACAGTCCATACATGATCAGAGCATGGGTAGACAACTACACATGTAAGCCAGAGTAATGTTACTCACAAGTGGTAATGTCTGCTGGTGCAGCAGTGGGAGAGACTGTTGCTATGAGAAAGAAAAAGTGAAATTAAATTTTATGTGCATTTTAAATGGATTTTCTTCATCAAGTTCCACAGTGTAGGAGCCAGAGTAATGTTGGATTACTTAATACAGAAAGAAAAGGTGAAATTAAATATTGTTTGCATTTTAAGAAATACTTTTGCTCTGAGACCTGTAGCATGTAAGTCAGAGTAACACTGTGTTACTTACAAGCAGTAGCATCTGTGGGTGCAGCCGTGGGAGAGACTGTTGTTGTAAGAAAGAAAAGGTGAAATTAAATTTTATGTGCATATTAAATGTATATTTTTCCCTAAGACTCACAGCATGTAAACCACAGTAATGCCATTTTACTTACAAGTGGTAACTTCTGCTGGTACAGCAGTAGTAGAGACTATTGCTGCGAGAAAGAGAAGATTAAGTTAAATATTTTTTGCATTTTAAATGTATATTTTTGCCATGAGACACGTAGCATGTAAGACAGAATAACACTGCAGGACTTACCAGCAGTAGTGTCTGCAGGTGTTGCATTAGGAGAAACAGTTGCTGTTGGAAAGAAAAGGTGAAATTAAATATTGTGTGCATGTGTGATAACACCAGAATATTTTGTGTGTGTGCCCAGCCCCCTGTGAGAGCACTGCCCCAGGGAGGACTCGTCCCCTCTGCACCCCACTGACCAGTGCTTCCTAAAATACATCAACTGTGGAAGCTTTGCAGACCCATGGAGGGAGAACTCACCAGCTGGAGTGGGCTGTGTCGTGGTCAAGGTGGGAGTTGGTGGCTCTAGGGAAGAAAACAGAAAAGTGAATTTCTAGTGTTTCTACAGAGGATGCTTCATAGAGGCTTTCAGTTACTACGTGGAAAACAAGAAAGCAGTAGGGATGTAGAACAATCCATTCATCTCTGGGAGCATCATCACCAAAAGGGATAAGGTGGCAAAGCCTGTTTCAAATGTCAGGTGGTAATGGTTGCAGTTTCCTTGCAGGGGAAATCTTTAATTTTTTTAGGAGTGGCATATACTCAGCAAGGTCTCCTTGAGTTGCCTGTTGACTTCTCTTGAGGCCTTTACTAGTAAACCTAACCCTACTAAAACTTTGCTTTGATTTTCCCCCAGGATAAGCTGTAAAACAGCATTTTTGGGGCCAGTTCTCATCCACAGCTTGCCATGGCTGACCACACAGAGGCCGTGGTGACTCGGGTTCTCCAACTGCACATGTGTTTCCAGTCAGAACACAGAACTGCTGGAAAACTGGGAATGGATTTGGAAAAATCCTAAAGGAAGTTGCTAAAAATAATTCCCACTAACTACAAGAGAAGGGAATTTGATTGACTACTCGTAGTTTATAATTTATGGAAAATCAGGGGTAGGAGGACTGAAGATACAGCAGTGATGATGTAAAATTATAAATCAAATAGTCATGCATAAACAGACAGGTAACAGAGTAGGAAATGACATCAGATAAGACTGACAACTATATTCCAGGTAGCCAAAGGATTTGAGAATTAAAATAAAAAAATTAAAACCCAAAGCTGTGCGAATAAACTGCATGAGTCTACAAAAAGAAAAAAATGTGGTAAACCCCAGCAATTCTCACAGGGTTCAGCTTCATGCCTGAAATGATTCCACTGGTGGGAACAAGTTGTGCATAAAAATCTTAGCTGCAGGCACACTTAAACTGCTTAGTAGGTAAAAGCTTATGGGAGAACACAGAGTATTCTGAGTTAGAAAGGACTCAGAAGGATCGTTGAAATCCAACTCCTGGTCCTGCCCAGGACACCCCAACAATCCCACCTGAGACCGTTGTCCAAACTCTTCTTCATCTCTGTCAGCCTTGGGGCCATGACCACTGCCCTGGGGAGCCTGTTCAGTGCCCAGCCACCCTCTGGGGGAAGAACCTTTTCCTAATATCTAACTGAGAAGTGCCAGTGTACCTGCACAGATGACACTGGCATCCTCTTTGTGCTGGCATTTATGGACACCGATCCCTGCGTGGGAGCACTCCAACAGGTTCTCTTCATCCCCTCGGCACTGCACGTCATCGAGCAGGATGCTCCCAGAGCCTGGGCCAAACTGGGCTTCAGACAGAGCTAGCAGGGCTTCTCCACACCCCAGGCTCCTGCACACCACCTGGGCGTCCTCCAGATCCCAGGAATCATCGCAGACCGTTCCCCAGCTGCCGTTGTAGTAGAGTTCCACGCGGCCGGAGCACTGGTCACCACCTGCGAGCCGCAGGGGCAGAGCAGTGGGAAGTGCTGTGGAGAAAGAACCCGTGTCATGTGTCACTGGTGTGTTCCCAAGGTGGTGGCACAGCTGCTCTCAGGCCAAGGGTCACCCCAGTGGAGGCATGAGGCAGGCAGCCCACACCCTGGTTCCTCCCCACAATCTCAGTGCTGCTCTAGGACAGTTCTTATAAGTTCTCAAACCCAGCTTTAAACCCTGTGGGCACTGACAGGGTCCTCTCCCAGTGTGCTGCTCTCTGGGGAAAATGCTCCTTTCTCCTGCAGACAGTCACCTTTTCCCACTGTGTGCATCAAAGGGAAGCTTTCCCCCCTTTTCTTTACCATCATCTACACCACAGTGCTGCCTAAAGTACAAATGCCCAGCCTTTTCCTGGGATACCATGCAATCTAAGGGATATGGTTTGGGTTTGGTTTTTTCCATCCTTTAAATAATGCCTGGTTCAGCCTCTTTCCCCACCCTTGCTGACCCTCTGGCATAACAGATGGCTGGCACAGCACCATTTCCCCAGAACAGTGGCAGAGCTATTTCTTCAGACCACGCTCATTTCTGAGAGCTGGGTACTTACAGAATACTCCCCACATTTATCTCCCTTTCAGAGGGAAAGGCTTTTAGAAACCTGAAGTTCCAAATTAGTTTTATGGGCCTGGAGTGTATTTTTCTTTCAGAGAAAGAAATCAGAGACACAGCCAACAACATAATTGAGTTCTTCCTAGTTTGTGGCCATCATAAACTGCACCAAGTACACACACCTGTCTTACTCCTTGGTAGGTCAGTAATTATGAGGTTTTCATTTTGGGGCATTTTGCTGTCACCTGGCAGCAATTTGTAACCAAGTAATGCACATCCATTCTGGATGAGGGCCATGTTTCCTGGGACTCCTTGTCCTTAACTCCTTTTTGCTGACTATGATCAAAGCTCCTTCCATCTGAGTACCACGATAAGCATTTACTTCTGCAAAAGTTGGCTGTGAAGAACTGCCAGCAGCACTGTGCTTGGCTCACTTCCCAAGATCTAGGTCTAAAGTTCCACAAGAATGCCAAATACAAGTTCAGGGAGAAAACCAGATAATTGAAACAAATGCTAATTAACCTGGTGAAAAGTGTTAAATGGGAAGTTTAAGACTACTTTAAGATTAAATTAGCCATGTAAATCCAGGTGGGAATAGGGGGAAAGAGGCAGCTTAAAAATTCTCTATTCAGATTCAGTTCTTGACTTGAATTACAGGCAGAAATTAATTTGTCGTTATTCAGCTGATATTTAGAATTATGGGAAGGAAGCACCTATAAAAGTTCATAAATAAATGAAGCATTTCATTAATCTGAAATATAATCATCAACCTGAAATTTTCATGGGCACTTTTTTCAGAAAATAAAGGACTGATTAGGTTGTAGTCTGAAGAATCTTTAGTGCATTATTGTGGGGTGTCTACAGACAGCTGAACTGCAACTTTTCACTTTCAGCAAATTAATAAAGGAAAATAATTGATATATTTGTATCTTTTCAAAATCAATTCTTTGTGCTTACTTAAGTGTAGAACTTAATCAAAGGAATCAGTGAGCAATTAATTTTCCTGAGACTTTACGACAGCTCACCTGCAATGTGTACAAGTGAAAATAATGAGGTTATTAATTAGAGCTATAGAGGAACCTTTTTTTCCCTTTAACCACTGAACAGCATCCCTGTTACACACAGTATGCATAAATAAGATTAAATTGTTTGCTCAAATACTTGGTTAAGGAGATGGAGGCAAAAAACTTAATGGTTATAAGCAGAGTTCCATGGTAATTCTTATGAAACCACATTTACATCATGCATTTGGCTCCTCCAGTGGATTAGATCACTCCTTTTAGAAATTCACTTTTAACTTTTGAAAGCCAAGCAAACAAAAGTAAACCTTGTGGGATCACATTAATTTCTCAGTTTCACTGGTGTATGCAAAGAATTGCAAGCTTTTTTCATTCAACTGGAGTAGACTCCAGTCTGAATAAGCAAGGCAAGCAGCAGAATCTGATCAAAGTTTTGTAAAATAGTCTTTAAGTAGGAAAGGTTTTGTTTCTATCCTTTTGAGAGGGAAATAACTGGCAGAAAAGAGGTAGAAAAAGAGCGACTGATATTTCCTTGCCGAGCCAAAGATTCACTTGTTAATTTGTGAGACAACATCTGCAGAAATTGGGGTGGGTAGATCCTCCATCTTGGACATGAAAATATTGTTTCAAAGAAGGTTGGTGGGGAAGTAAGTAAATCTATATTGCACTTTCTGGCACTGAGTCACAACTCCGAGCTTCTGACAGCACAAGTAAGGCTGTGGAAGACAAGCAGTGCTAAAAAAAAAGGTTTAAAAGAGAGGGTATCAGTTGCCTTGGTAATTGTTTGTCATGTTATGCAGCATCTTGGACTAGCAGATGGTTTGGGTGTTAAACAGGAGCCCACAGCTCCAGGCTGCAATAAGCTCCTCAGCCCACGCCACTGGAGCTGGAAAGGAACAGAGGGAATGGCAGAAGGAAAGGTGAGACCTGTGCATTCTCTGGAGGATGAGAATTCCAAATCATCTTCATAAACCCAATAAATGCCAAAAATCGGCAAGATGAAAGTCAATAAACACAGGTGGAACAGGCAGCTTGTTGGAAAGAGAAAACTGATGCACAAATTCATCCTTTCAGGTAGCACAGAAGGGCCATGGAAAAGCTGGAAGTCAGTGATGTGACACTACAGACACCACACTGCAGGCTCAGTCTTGCTCTCAGAGGGAGGAGGTTTGCAAAGGGGTTTAAAGGTACTAATGCTATCAATTGCTGTTTCATTAGAACAGGAGGTAGGACACCATGTGGGGGATAGGAAGGTGCCAGCTCAGCTGATGGCTGGTGCAAAATGGCCCTGTCTGGTGAAATTCTGGTTTTCAGAGATTTTCTTTAATACCTAAGAAATGATTTCATAAGTTCATTAAAGCAGCTCTCTCATTAAAAACTTGCAAAGTGTGTTATGAAATAGGTGCCACAATAAGAGTTGCCCCAACAAAGAGAACGGAGAAAGGTGGGACCTCGTGGCACCATCAGCACTGAGGAAGGGCTGGACCCAAGCTCTGGATTTTCCCAACCCAAGTTGATTTTCCCCTCAGTGGGCACCACCAAGAGGTTCTGAGGAGGAGCATGTGAGTGGGACAAGCATAACAAGGTATGCCCAGGATTGCCTCTGGCACCTGTTGGCAGGTCAGGGACTTTCTGAGCCCCAAATGGTGCCTTGCACAGTGATGAGGACAGAGATATTTTTACTCCTAAAGCACAGATATTGTACTTGGCTGTTTCTTACCTTCAGTCACTGTAGACAGCAGTGCTGGAGTTGTTAGTGCCTCAGCCTTAGCCTGAGCTCGGGCAGCTTCCACCAAAGCCTTTATTCCTGTGACAAAATAACCTCTTGAAGTTTTGAAGAAAAAACCAGTAGGAACAACAAGCAATAATGACCAGCATAGATATGAACCAGAATTAAATTTGGATTAAAGTATCTGGATTTGTCGTTTTGCTGAAGAAAAGCGTGAGGTCTCTATGGACACATAACATCACAATGAATAAATGTGTAAAAGTTGGATTTTGAAGCCTCTTATCTACTGGAGAATAAACCAATGTGTTCTTAGCCCCCTTTATTAAACTTCATTGCATAGTTTTTCCATAAAGAATGGCTTTTTCTTAGCTTACTTGGGCTCCAAACGTCTCTTGCCACTCTAGCTTTGCCTTCAGAAGCTGTGCTTTGGACTCCTGGTGTAGATGCTGCCTCAGCCTCTTCATTTACTGACGTGGATGCAAAGGAGGAGTTCAGGGATGTTGAAGCGACTGTGAAAATATTGAGGATATACTTTATTGGAGAAACTGGAGCTGACAATTGCTGATATGATTTTGATTATTTCCCTGAAGGAAAAGTGACTTGGATTGTAGCCTCTAAAATCTGGTAATTTGAGTCAAAACCTCAAGTAAATATTTACTCAGGCGATGTGGTATTTTGTTAATATTGACTATAAGCTGAATTTTTCTTCACTGAGAAAATGAATTAGCAGTTGACTGATTTTAATCTTCATACAGGTATTGTAATCCCACCAATTTAATCTATTTTGAACAAACTCAAGCACTATTGTTATTAGATTTTATGACACAGTGTCTGTATCTTACCTTCAGCAACTGTGGAAAGGATTTCTGGAGCTAAGGTACTGCCATCTGTAAGGGGGGCAGGTGAAAAGTTTGATTCTGGAGTATTTTCAGAGGTTGTAGGAAAAAGGAAGAGACACGGGAACAAGACGGAAAGAGCATGCAGGTAAGGCTGAATGACTGAAATCAGCTCTTGATGAATTGAATTGCTTGTTTCATAAAGAAACAAAAATAATGATTTCCTTCAGATTCCATGGTTCAAATTGTGTAAGATCCAGCTTCCCTCAGGGCAGGCTCTGCATGCAGCACTCACAGCTCCCACCTGGGTGGTGGAAACCTGTCCATGCTGCCAGAAATCCAGCAAGTTCATGGACAAACACCACCTGCACTGAGAGATGTTGATTTTGAAGGTGTTGTAAGGGGGTTGTTCCTTCACAAAAACATTTTATTTATTCTGCTATGAATATTTACAGTTTTACATCTTAATTCAGCCAAAAAGACCCAAATTAACAGAATATTTGTTTTAAGTAGCACTTGCTGTTCTTACCTTCATAATCTGTGGTTGGGATTTCAGGAGTGGATGTGGCAATTTCCTCTGTGACAGCAGTGGATGCAGAAGACACAGCTGAGGGCAGGTGAGGAAACACAAACAGTGGAGATTGGCAGGAATTAGGAGTGAACACGTGAATGGAAGGTAAGTAGATTTGGGCTTTGCAGGACAGTGAGTCATTGCACAGCCTTTTATTTTTGATGGGAAAAAAAAGACTTTCACCTTCAGTTAATATTTAATAATAAAGGTAGTCAATAATTGTGTTGTTTCTGTCTGCAATCCTTCCCTACTAGAGGTGCTGTACCCATTTGGAAAGAGGCAAAGAGCCATTGGCTCTTCCAAGGCTAATTACACATGGTGTTATTAAATATTTTTGCTGTATTCCCAAATGCATTCCTCCTGCCTCCTCTAAACAAACTGCATCTATTGCTCAGAATTTCCACAGGTGACATTTGCAGTTTGTTTTTTAACCTCACCTTTGCCAGCAGAAGTTGGGGGTTCTGTGGCAGATGTCACAACAGGGCTCTCTGTGCCAAGTGCTGATGTAGAAATGGAAGTCTGGGCCTCTGTTGGGGGTGCTGGAAGTCAGAGGAAATAAATTATTAGGGAGATAAAAGAACAATCATGAGAACTGAGACATTGGTGAAATAATTTAAATAGCAGGTTTTGTGCAGCACTAGGTTAATGCACCAGACCTTCACTTCTGGTAAATTGAGATTTCTTTCAATTAAAGGCAGTTCTAAATGAGCTCCAGAGATATTTGCCAGTGGTGCCATCAGTGCAGAAATGGCTGTGGAAAAATATGCAGCACCAGCTCAGCATTACTACAATGTGCTTTTGCAGGTTAAAGCCTTAAGGATGGATCATTTTGGGAGCCATTTTTTCATTTCTGTGTTACATATAATGTAATAAACCATATAACCATGATTCTATTATTTTATATGATAGAAAACTGCATTTTGGCACCCACTCCTCTGTGTCTGTGTGTTACGAAGAGCATAATTAACACTTAAAAACCCCAGGAAACATGAGGAGAGACTGTACTTTAGGATTTCCAGGGTGCTACGATTATTTCAGGAACAGTTAAAGAAAAGGGGTCAGAAACTTAGACCTGAAGTGTTAAGATTTGCCCTGTGTTTTCTCTAATTAATAGTAGATAAATGGTAAATACAGTTTGTATTAACAATGCAAAGAACAGAAATAACGTTGCAGTAGGTGAATAAATAATAATTTGAAGCAATAATTGGCAATTCAGAGAATTGCCTTTCCAGAAAACTGTCTTCTAAGGAGGTGGAATCACACGATTTTTTTGAATTAAAAGTTAATCTCTGCCAAGAGCTGATGGGCTCATGTCTCAAAACCCTTGCCTTACCTGAGGGTGCAGCCGTGGAGCGTGTTGCACCTGTGGACATCAAAAAAAGCAAAAATTTACTTTATTGTGCAGTTATTTATATTGCTTCAAAAGTAGGCTGCTCCTAATGATGCAATCCTTGACTTTGGTTATGTTTATGACAAGAGTTATTTTTATTTCCAACCAGACATGCCTGGTTCACACCTGGATGTGCCTCTACCTTTCTTAACTGTTTGCCTTTCTTTTTTTTGGGAATGGGGTGTAATCAGATGTTGACTAAAATGGTCCATATTCAGTGTCTGCTGCTACCAACCCTGGTATTTTGTCCTGGACATCCTTCTATTCCCTGATCACACAATGAGCCTCCACACACACATCTCAGCCCTCGTCTGATTTCCAAGCTCTGCTCTGATGTTTCGTGCATTTGTGGTCAACAGGAAAGTCCAGAGGGGTTTTTAGGAGTGCATAACTTATTCATTTACCTGAACAGATGACACCAACATCCTCATTGTGCCCACAGTTGTGTCTGCCCCAGCCGGCATGCTGGCAGTCCCAAAGGTGAGCTTCCGTCCCTCTGCACCGCACGTCGTCCAGCTGGATGCCTTTCCCACTGGGCCCAAAGTAGGACAGTCCCAAGACAGAGACAGCTTCACCACAGTTAAGTTGTCTGCACACGACATTGGCACTGTTCATGTTGAAATAATCGTCACAGACCGTGCCCCATTTGCCGCCATGGAAAACTTCGACCCTCCCGGCGCATCGGTGCCACCCGGATGCCAGTAGCAGGTGTGTTGACCATGGACCTAAAGCACAAATTGACAGGTGAATCTCAATTTATTATTTATGTGTGTTTATTCTTGTGGCTAGTCGTGCATCTCCGTGGCTCTGCTGTGTGCAGGGCCTGCTGGTTGTGCTGCCGAGGTACCCAGCTCACCCAGGGAACTCTACAGACCCACCTGGAACGTCCACACTCAGCCAGCACATCTCACCCTCTTACCTTGGGGTTTAAATTTGTCTTTAATCCAGTCTGAAGCTTTGTCCCATGGCGATTTGTGATGTCCAGGTGGTCGGATCAACCATGTGCCACTTGCTGTGGTAGAGAAGAAAACACATTGGCATTGAAGGAATGCATCAGAATTCCCTGTGTGTTTTGTGGTTTGCTGTGAGATGGTACCTGTTATGTGTTGATACAGAGCTACAGAATCATGTAAGTTGGAAAAGGCCTCTAAGATCACCGAGTTCAACCTTTGACTGATCACCACCTTGTCAACCAGATGAGAGCTATAAGCCATTCCCTGAACACCTCCAGGGGTGGTGACTCCACCACTTCCCTGGGCAGCCCCTTCCAATGCTGGACAAACCTTTCTGTAAAAAAAACCCTCCTGTTACACACAGTAAGTGTTGACATGTGGTGCGTTTTCAAGGCCATCCTGTGGTTGAATGAGGTGCTTTGAGCTTGAACACTATCAAAAAATATTGCCAATCCCTTATGAAAAGAGGTAGGAGAGGTAGAGGTGAGTTTATCTTGTCTCATGGCTCATTGGAAGATGGCTGTAGACAATCTTATTTCATGGCAGCACAAAGAGCAAAAGGATCTGACCCCAGTAATCCCCATGTACCTTTATCCCCCAGTGAAGACTCGGACTTCTGGGAGCTCTGCCAAATTTCACTGGGGCAGCAGGAAAGGTTCCTTACCTTTGCCATATGTGATTGCCACATCAGGCTGTGGACATTTATCTGTGCAGAATGTGACACTTCTTTTCTCTGACAGCACATTATAGCTTAAATCTCTGCAAATGCCTGCTCGGGTCTGCATGTGAAACCCAGGTTTGTCTAACTCTGCAGTGAAGAATATACTAAATAATATAGTATATTATAGAACAAAATGTAAGTTTGATTAAACCAGCCCATGGCATCGTGGTTCAGATACCAGAGGATGAAACTGTCTTTCAAAAGAGGATACGAATCTGTGGTCTGCTTTGATAATCAGATATGTGGATTTGATAATCTGTAGACTTAGTCACATAAATACCTTAGAAACCCTGCTAGTATCCATGAAAGGAAAAAAAGATTTAGGCTGCCAGAGGTCAGAGCAATGTTTTCGAATAGCGGCTTTTAAAAATAATATACTTGCTCTTTCAGAACTGGCATCCTCTGAAAACCGGTGCCTGATTCATTCACTAAAATCAGGGGAAATTTCATTTGAAGATTTTTTTACTTCCTTTTCAAATTGGCATTTGATCTCCAGACACTCACTTTCACTTTTAGTGATACTAAAGTCTTAGGTTTGCAAGACAGGAACCTAAGGGGTTTTTCCAGTCAAAATTAATCCTGTCTACATGAGGGCAAATCAAAGACAAAAAGGAAGCTATGGAATAAGGATCATGATTATATTATTGCTGAAGTATTGGGATTTGATCACATTGTTGAAATGCAGCTCTGTACTCTCTGATGCTGACTTTCCCTCTGGGCTGTCTTTGCTCTTGTTTTTTTGAGCAATTCATTATAGCCAACACTTAATCTACACTCTATGAAATTACCTCTTTTTGTAAGGAATTGGCAAGACTTTTTTCTTGGTGTTCATGCCAGATTATAGGGGAGATTTGGGATGATTGTTTGAAGTTTGAAGGAAGATGTCACTGCATTAGAGTATATTTCCACCTGGGTCTGGCAGACTGCTCTGTGCTTCTTTTTCTCTCTTTCTCTAAATTTGAAAATGTACAGAGTAGAAGAATTTTAAATAAAGCTAGGATGTTAGAAGGTGAATGATTAGAGAAAAACTTGCACAAACTATTCTCATCACAGAGGAGAGTTAAAGAAATATCCTTCATCCTTCTTCAGTCCGTTACCTTCATAGGTTATATTTTTAAATACAATATATTAATATAACATCATACATGTTGTATTAATATATTATGCATATAATACATATAATATGTATTATATTTGGTATTTTAAAATACATGTATTTTTTAATATAACCTATGTATTTGGACTGAATCTTTTAACTAGAAGTCAAATTAAACCATCAATTCTATGGTGCACAGCCCAACAGCAATATTCCAGGAGAATCTTTGCCACGCTTCCCAGCAAGCCAGCCTGTATTAGTAAATGATTCTGTCTGTAACATTCCTCCCCTGAAAGCATGAAAAAAATTATAGAGGCAGTACCTGGTCCAGAGAGAAGAGTGGTGCTTAGCAGAAGCAGCCAGGTGAGACGCACCTGAAGGTCCATTTTGGTTGTGGTGGTCTGGTCTAACCCAGCACAGCTGCCCAATTTATACTGAATGGGCTCTGGGCTGCATCAAAGGTGGGTGTGTGTGTTGTGGAACTTGATCTCTCCTCCTGAGCTTCCAGATTGATGCCAAGGAAGTGATTTACTGGGTATTTTCGTTTCACAGGGTACATCCAGACACCCGGATGAGGAGATCCAGATCACGGAGCTGCTCCAGTCTGGGTACAGAGACCTTCCCAAACATTCCCCAGGCACCTCTGTGGCCCTGTGTTGATGATGTGGTTGTTCCAGGAAGCTGTGATTTACTTTTGGAGATTAGGCTGTTTGGTAAGGACTCTCCTGTTACCCATTAAGACAGTTTCCAGTGTACAACCATACTAAACCAGATTAAATTGGTGTAAAGAATTGTGCCAAAAGATTAGCACCCAAAAATGTCAGGAAAATCCCACACAAATTCTCTTTGTCTGCCACAAATTACTCCTGTAAGAAGCAGTTGCTATGTTTTTTCTTACTTTTCTGACTCCTCTATAACCTGGGAGTGGATCCCTTCAGTGTGATTCAGATCTGCAGTTCTCTCTCTGGCACTTGCAGCCCCCAGACCAATAAAATAGGTGTAAGAGATATTGGCCAAGGTAAGGCTGGGAAGGAAGAACTACAGCAACCAAAGAAAATGGAACAAGACAGAGCTAGAAGGTGCTACCAATATATTTTTCACTGGTAACAGGGTTTTATGCTGCTGTCAAGGGCTACATTTTCAAAAGATACAAGGCAGAAGATATTGTGATGCCATTATAAATACAAATTAATAAAGGAAAATGCATGAAATAAAGTCATCATAGAGAGGAAATACACACCAGGTCATGCTGGATATACTTTGCCACTTGTTTTTGTGGCATCTTTTCAGATTAGGTGACTTGTGTGGGAAAAGGGAATCCTACACAGGAAGGCCATCCAATTTAGCTGGATAGGATTGTCCTCTATCAAAGCCCTGGATGCAGCAGGATCCCTCCAGCCACACAGTCTTCTCCCTGGCACGAGGGGGTGGTGTCAGCACCACCATGGCCTCTGATACCCCAGGGGATGCCTCATGCTCTGCCTTGCTCTGCCCTCTGTCAGGGAGGAGATGAGTCTCATCTAGAGTAAATTTTCTAATCTGAATTAAAAGTCAACATCAATTCTTCTTTTTCCATTTTCTTAAACTTCCACTTATGTGTGTGAATATTGCTTGAATTCAGCATAATTTCCTGAAGGGACTCAGTGGGTTTATGGTTTCCTTGTCAATATATTTCTCTCCATGTAGCTCTAAGCTGGGATGGAACATTATGGTGAGTAGTAATTTCCTTGGAATAATATTCTCCCTAGGAAGGGTAGATTCCTGTGGAAATAGTTGTGTCTGTCTGCTGACTCAGCCAGACTCTGTGCTCAGCAGTAAAGTTACTTGCCCAAGAAATCCCATTGGGATTTCATGCTGCATTAGGATGCAGCAGGAGAAAGGATGTTAATGGAAAGTGGGGAAGTAATTCACATTATCTAGGCAGCCAATCTATTCATAAACCAAGCCCTTAATCAGTGGCATTTCAGTGCAGCTCTATTTGGAGCCTTGATACAGAAAGAGAAGGTTTGGGGAATACGACTGAATGAAAGTATCTTGAATAAGAAGAGGCATCAATGTTTGCTCTTTCAGCATTCCTCAGTCTCTTTTATGAAACAGGTCCAAGAGGAGTCATCAGTCCCAGCAAACGTGCAGAGGGTCGAGGATTCTGCCACCCAGCTCTTGCCTAACGGGGCTGGATCTCACCTCAGGCTGTGTTACACCCTATTAAGCAGTACTGGTGGTGGGTAGTAGGGGGGCAGAAGGTCTGTACAGCAAGTCTGTGGTGACAGGTGTCACAGCATGACCAGCCTCCAGCATCAAAAGCAGCATGGCCAGGAGAGGGAGGTGATTCTCTCCCTCTATTCCAGTCTGGTGAGGCCCCACCTGCAGTGCTGCCTCCAGCTCTGGGGCCCCCAGTTTGAGAATGATGCTGCTGGAGCGAGTCTGGAGGAGGCCATGGAAATGCTCAGGGTGCTGGAGCTCCTCTGCTCTGCAAACAGGCTGGGGGAGTTGGATTTGATGAGCTTTGGAGAAGAGAAGGTTCCAGAGAGACCTCAGAGCTCCTTCCAGTGCCTAAAGGGGCTCCAAGAGAGCTGGAGAGGGACTTTGGGAAAGGGCCTGGGGGACAGGACAAGGGGGAATGGCTTCCCACTGCCAGAGGGCAGGGATAGATGGGATATTGGGAAGAAATTGTTCCCTGAGAGGGTGGTGAGGCCCTGGCAGAGGTTGCCCAGAGAAGCTGTGGCTGCCCCATCCCTGGAAGTGTCCAAGGCCAGGTTGGATGGAGTTCTGAGAAACCTGAGATAGTGTAAAGTGTCTCCACCCACGACAGGAGCTTTAAGAACCCTTTTAACCCAAACCATCATAAAATTCTATGATTAGAAAGGAAGGGGTGAGATTTCAGTCCAAAGGTAAGCAAGCAGACTAATCCTGTGTGGCAGGAGCCAGCAGTGATGACAGTAGGGCTGACCTTTGTGGTCTTGGAAGAGCAAAGCTGTTTCCCAGAACATCTTCTTAGAGCAATCTATCAAAATCTGCTCCTAGAAAACAAGCAGCATTTGTCTGTCATGAAATAGTTTTATGCTGGTGGTTGGGTGTTAATCTTTCTCCA
This sequence comes from Pachyramphus minor, assembly GCA_013397135.1. Classification (NCBI taxonomy): domain Eukaryota; kingdom Metazoa; phylum Chordata; class Aves; order Passeriformes; family Tyrannidae; genus Pachyramphus; species Pachyramphus minor. The sequence continues at coordinate 20,641 of VYXB01002073.1, read as the reverse complement.
TGGAGTGAAGATTTTTTGCACTGGCAAAACTGCCCCTCTCTGCAAATAGCTTTTTTTCCCCAGCTTTTTCTGACTCCATATGAATTTCAGTGAGTATTTTGTATTGTGAGATGAAGTATCTGAATGTTGGGGAAATAGCATGCATGAAGTGTGGGATGTATTTGTGCACACACAGGTACATAGTTTGTACATGGGACATGTTCTCCATGGGACACCTTCTGCTAAGGGGCAAGTTCTCCAAGAATTCACCCTGCTCTGCAGCTCCTCCAGCATTTGCAAACAAAAGTGAGCTCACCAAAGGCATTCAGACATCTGATTTGCATGGAAAATTAGTGGTATAATTTCCACAGGGGTCTGGGGCTGAAGGGGCTAAAAGCAGAGGGAAAATGAGGCTGTTCTGGAGGCTGCTGCCACCGGAGGGCAGTGAGGCACTGTCCTTGGGAAGCGTGCACGGGGCTGGGAAAGATGCTCTGACACCACAGGGGTTTTGTGGAGCCTGTAAAGAGGCCTCCACTCCAGCAAATACCTTTAAAAACAAGGGAGGGGGAAACAAACACTGCAAAAGAGACAGCTAGAAAGAACAGGACAGTTGTTTCTGTTCCTTACCTCTCCTGCCAAGGCTGGAGGATACATCTCTGCACAGGTGGAGAAACTCTGGCTCATCTGAGACATCCACCTCTTTCCTCTTCCCTATTATCCCTTACAGGGATTATAATCCATGACACCTGGTAGCTCTCATGTCTAACAGTTGTGAAGAATTCCACTGAAGTACTTTTGAAGGAATAAACTAGGGCTGACTGCCTTTCTCCTGTATGTGTATTTCTCACACAAATACTCTGGTTTGGAGAAAGGGAGGGAGAGGCAGTTGTTCACAGCCTTTTCTCATGCCAGTAGCAGAGTCATCAGCTTCTGATCTTATTTGTATTTCCTCTTCCTTGAAAGAAAGAAATCACTAATGTGTGTGAACTCACAACATGGGGCTCTTTTTTGCCCATGCCATAGTAATATACTTGTTATTTCTTCAGATAGACTTTCTGAGCTTTTGAGAAGATTTCTTAGACAGCAAATCCTGTTTTTTGCTGAACCCTTTGTGTTTCCTACAGTCAGGTGCTGGCCATGACCAGTGCCCTACCACAGTGGAGGTTTTCACAGTACCATACAGAAACAGCCCTGACCCCAAAGTGAGTGGGGCTGAGAGACCAGTGTGCCAAAACCTGGATCTCCACACAAGTGAACTCAGTGAGCAGGTCCCTCCTGAGCCCCCTTTTCTCCAGGCAGATCTACCCCAGCTCTCTCAGCTGCTCCTCATCAGACTTGTGCTCCAGACCCTTCCTCAGCTCCACTGTCCTCCTCTGGACACGCTCCAGCCCCTCAAGGTCTTTCTTGTCATGAGAGACCCAAAAAGTGACCCCAGGATCTGAGGTGTGGCCTCAGCTCAACAGCACAGGGAGAAGGTCACTGCCCTGGTCCTGCTGCCACCCTGTTGCTGATACAGCCCATGTTCTCTCTCTGCCAACCACTCCACTAAATCCAAGTCCAGTAAGTCCTGAAGTGAAAGGTATTTTTGCAGGCTGAAGAATGATTAGAGAAAAGGGCAAATCCCAGGTGAAGTGAATCACATCTGTGATAACATAACCTGCAAACGGGTTCCCCATGTTTAGGGGTAATTTATTGCTGAAGTGGAAACCTTCCATTTGGAGCCCTCTTCTTTGGACAAAACTATTGAGTGCTGGGTCCGGCTTTCCAGTCCCAGAGGAGAGTTGTCTTGGGATAAGGATTCACCATCTGCTCTCTGGAAGTCTCAGTCCACCCCTGTGAGGGAAAAATCTTTGTCAGAGGTGCAGGCTGTGCCAAAGCCAAGGAGTATTGGTGACCTTGGCTGCACACATGGTAGGACAGGTCATTTCATCCTGCTGCCCAGCTAAGGCTTTGTGTCAACACACGTCGCTTACCTTGGCACGTGCTGCATTCCTGCAGCTTTTCCTGCTTTCCACTTCCATGTGGACAATGGCCTTAATGGAAAGGTTTTCTCAGCTCCTAACAAATCCCCTTGACCTCAGCAGGTACCATGGGCAGGGGTCACACAGAGGGCCACCAGCACCCTTTAAACATTTGTCATTGCAAACCTTTTAGTGGCCTTTCAGTGCACTGGGGGTGCCAGGGGTGGAGGTGTCACCAACACTGGCACTGATGAATAAAATTAATCTAAGAAAGATACATTTCTACTTAGAGCTTTGTCTTAGAGATTGGGGAGACCATAACAACTTTTCAGGATTTTAATTTAGAGGCATCTCTACGTAAGAATAATCACTGCACTATTGATTAAAAAGTGCACAGACATAACACATAAACCAGCACATAAATGGGCAACCCCCAACCCAAACAACTCCCAAATCAAAATTAAAGAAAGCTCAAATCACAGTAGAGGAGAGAGGAGAACCCTGAGCCAATGTTTCCACTGATTTTAATTGACTCCTTCTGATGCTCCTTCTCATGAGGAGTGTTTAACTAAGGAAACAAAACTGATTAGGTAAATTCAGAAATGTTTCTCTGGAGAAAACACTGGGAGTTGTGCCAACATGAAACTCAAGGATTTTTTTATGCAGAATTAGAGCCCTGTAGAGGACACCAGCAGGACCCTTGCATGATTCCTGCTGACTTTGACTTTGTAACAGATAAAATTAATTGGAAAAAAGCTTTCTTCATTATTCCTCACTGAGAAGTCCAGTTCTCAAGGAGACTGGGAATCTGTAAGGTGAACATGACTACTGAGATTTTTTGTAGATGCCTCAGCAATTTCTCAGGCTTAAAAGTAAAGCAGCTCTTCACCCCATATCCTTATTCTGCAGACCCTGTAAGAACATCCAAAGAGAAAAGCCATGAGCTGAGCTGGCAAATAGTTGTGACATTCATATTCATTAGGTCTCAAATAGTCAACACAAGTGTAGCAAGAAATTGTTTTGCATCATGGGCTCAACTCCTGATGATTTTCCAGCTGTACTTCGAAATGCAGCTTATGGAAAATTCTTAAAATCAGAAAAATAAAGCAGCAAGTTCCTGAACAGACAGCATTGACATCTTCATTGTGCCCAGAGTTTTCTCTTGACTGTCCATTGTGGGAGCATTGCCACACATAAGCTCCTACCCTCAGCACTGCACATGACCCAGGAAAATAACCCCAGAACCTCCCCCAAACTGGGCAGCTCCTGGTGCTGGGGTGGGCTGCCCACACCTGAGCTGCCTGCAGATGACCTGAGCACCACTAATACCCCAGATATCATGGCAGGCCCTTCCCCAGTGCCCTCTGTAAAACAAAGTTCAACATGTCCCTCACATTGATCTCTGCCATTCCCCAGCCACAGACATATTTCTGGCAGGAGTAAGTTACACAGTGCCCTGACTCCAACCTTATGCTTGTGCCAGGTGTACACTGCAAAAAGGCCTGGACTTGAGACAAAGCTGTTCTGCAGAAAAGGGCTGTTCATGCATCCTGACATGGTGCTGGGAGCAGGCAAACATCCCTCTGATGCTGTGCTTGCACCACAGTTGAGCAAAGAGATACAGAGTCCAGGATTTCCCAAGAACAATGTAGGTGTCCATTTGTTCTGTGCAGGTTCAGTGACTTTGGAGCAGCACAACTCCTTAAGGAAGGCAGTGTTCCCTGAGAACAGCTTCCAGAGAGTCCAAGCAGGCACATGTGAGGGACACTTTACTCTCCTGTGTATTTCTTAATTTCTGAAAGGGTGTCCAGGGTTTCCATCTGGTTGCAGTGTGGTTGGCTGAGCAGTGAGACAGGCTGAGGGAGTCTGATTTTCATTCCTTGCTAAGTTCTGATCTGCACACCTCACACTCTTTTACAAGGTGGTTTCTAGCATTTGAGTCCTCCACAATCATCCACAGCATTTGAAGGACTATAGTGTGGCACTTTTCTGTCCTCTTCGAATAACTGTTCTAATTCACCCTTTGCATCAGATAAATGCAAAATGTAGTTTCCAGTAAATGCCCAATTCTTAAAGTGATCAATTAAAGGAATGATGGGACTCACCAGACCTCCTGTCTCCTCTAGAAGCTGTGGATTAAAAATAGGAAAACATGAACAACATGAAAATTGTTATCTTAGCAGCTTCAGTTGCATTTCAGAAGAAATTAATTAATGAATTGTCAGCAGGAGAACAAACACTATGACAGACCTTTGTGGTACCTGTTGGCAAGTGGTGAGAACTTAGTACCTCAGTCTGCTCTCTGTAAGTGGTGAGGAGCCTTTCTCTTATATTAATTGTTCTAAAAGTAAATTGCTTTTTTTATAACATGTCTTTTTTTACTCAGTCAAGACAAAGATTTTATCTGTTGTTGAAAAGCAGAGTTTATTCTTTAGGAATGGCTGCTAAGTTAAAAAAACCCAACAAAACAAAACAAAAACCACCAAATAGAACAAAAGTAAACAAAACCCCCAACCAGAAAAACCAAAACCCAGTTAAAATGATGTTCTGGAGAGGCATGGGAAAGGTTCAGTTTAAACATACACACTCAGAGATTGGGATGTCTGTGTTACAGCTACTGGTATCTGATTACCTTAGAATTCTTACAGGAGTAACAGCCCTGAGAAACCTAAAGTGTGTTTACCAAGCCACTTCTTCCTCCAGTATCTCCTTTCTGCTCTCCCATGAGTGTTGCTGACTCACCACCAGTAGCAGATTCTGGGCATGTAACACCAGCTCCTGCTCCCAGTAACCAGCTCTGGGCACTGGGGGAGAACACAAAGGGGCAGCTGGGTCTGGATTCACTCCTGCCTTTGCTGTGCTTCCCTTGTGTCACACCCTGACAGCTCTGCTGGCTTTGTTCCCATAAGCCTTGTCTCAGGCTGATTACAACTTACACAATTCAAAATTTTATATTAAAAAAATAAAATCGTGCCAAAGGTACCTGAGAAAAGCACATCGTCATCTTCCCTCTGCCCACTGTCCTGGGTCAGCCATCCCTCATGAGAACATGTCCCACAGGGAACTTAATACCATCCAGGAAAATATTTCTTGATCCTGGAATGAGAAGTGCATTTCCCAGTGCAGAGAAGGAGATAAGACTTTATAGGTTGCCAAACCACTAAATCAAAATTCTGGAATATTCTGAAGCTGATTGAGTATACTGAATTCTCTCCAGGCCTTTCCTCTCCAGGGAAGGTGGACAGACTAATTTCATTAGTGCCAGCAGACCTATACTGTCACTGAGGGGTGATTTGAAATCCCTTGTTTTTTCCTGGGTCACTGTTTGACCCAGAGATCCCTGGCTTGGGCCAGGCAGATGTTCACAGTTGCCTAAATCAGGTTTCCAAGGCCAGGCTGGATGAGGCTCTGAGCAACCTGGTTTAGTGGAAGGTGCCCCTGCCCATGGCAGGGAGTTGGAACAAGATGATCTTTAAGGTCCCTTCCAACCCAAACCATTCCACGATGCTCTGTTACTAAGATGGTGATTTATTCCCAGCTGAATACTGGTTGTGAAATTAGTGGTAGGGAAATAAATTACCTCTGTTAGACAAGTGCTGGTAGGTGTTTATCTACTGATATGTTTGCAATGAAGTGTTTAAATTAGTAGAGGAAAATCAAGGTTCAACTCACTGAGGCAAAGTGACTGAGATGAGGTTAATTTAATCAAGCCAAAGCAACACAGTGTGACCATGACTTACTTATAACTGAATTTCCTTTTCCCCTTGCATTTTAATATCACTGAATGGCCTTTGAGTTTCATCATGAAGTGGAAAGAGTCTCTTAGGGCTTTTTTGTGTGTGAGGTAATTCTAGCCAACAGATAAAATGTTGTTTTATGCAATGCCTTTTCTTTTTTTTTTTAGGACTTGGGACTTTAAGCAACCTGATCCAGAGAACAAATTTTTCAGACACAAAAAGTCCCATCCTTTCCATACTGTGGCAAACCAGATACACATTTCAGTTTCATTAAAAATCCATGGTTAGCCTCATGAAAACTATGCAAATCAGTATTAGTGCTTTCATTCTCATCGAAACAAACTATATTTTAAGAAGGTTTCCATATACAGAAACTACCAGATAAACTGAAAATGTAAATTAGTAGTCTTGTGAGGAGCAAGGACTTTGACTCAATCCTTGTGGTTCTCTTCCAGCTCAAAATATTCTATGATTCTGTGATAATACTTCACCTTTCTTTGCAAACCCTGTTTGGTTTCAGAAAATGTCCGACAAGTGCATAATGAAGCTCTTAACGATGCCTGTGTTCTGAAGGTGACAGAAATGATGACACATGAAATGATGAGCTCCCTTTCCTTGCTAACAACTTCAAAAATCAACAGAGAATAGGACAACTTTGCAAGTTTTTTACCAGCTGACAGACATTAAAAAAAGTTGCTGGGGTTAAATTTGGGTAAGGACCTAGAATGGCCAGAAGATCATGGTATATCTTTCTTCAGAGGGATCTGACACAGCCCTGGTTCCTTCTTGTTGATTCCTGCCCCCGGGCTGCAAAGGAGTCGTGACTCTAAACCTTTGGATTTGGTTCATCCTGATTATCTCACTCAAATAAACGATCTGCAGGCATTCAATAGGAGCTTTGTCAAGGTGAGATATGTGGGATTAGGGCCTTAAATTCATGAAGAGTCTCCTGTGTGAGAGCTTGTTGGTTCTGTGAGGGCAGAATGTGCCTCAGGATTGCTTTTGGGTGCTCCTCCCTAGTCTTGGTAGTGAGCAAATAGAGTTGGTTAACAGAGATTACAGGTGATTAAAAGAGTGTGATAGCAGTATTACAGTATTGGATAGACTCTGAGTGGCACTGGCTAAAATGCTCTAAAAGTTTTTGGATCGTGGTTGGATGGAAGTTTGCCATGTCAAATATGGATTAAAAAAAAAAAAAAAAGAGGGAAACCCTCTGCTTAGGACAGAGATTTGGCAACAATATGGCTGTACAGAGAGACGTAATGCTCTTGAGAAATGTGTTTTCTGGTTCAGGGGAGCATTTTTCAACCTGACAAAAATAAAAAATCATTGTGACTCTTCTTGGTCAAGCAAAGATACTGATGTGTGCACAGGCAAATGGCACTGGTGTTGAGGTGGCTGTCATGCTTCTCTCTGTACCACCTCATGTGAGAACACTCCCACAGGTAGATTTCACTCCCCTGGGTTTGAAGGGACCTCCACAGGTCTCTGGTACTGCCCCTGCTTGAGGCAGGTTCAGAGCAGGTTGTTCTGGGTCATGTCTGTGAGAGCATTGAATACCTCCAAGAATGGAGATTCCACAGTTTCTTGAGGTCCACATTCCAGGGCTTGAATACTTCATAGTAAAAAAATTACTTTCTTCTATATTTAGATGGAATTTCCTGAGTTTTGCCCCATGTTTTTTGCCTCTTACCTGTTGCTGTGCAGCTCTGAGAGAAAACCAGCTCCATGTCCTCCTTGCCCCCCCAGGAAGTGACTGTAGAAGTTGCCTTCACACTCTTGAGACTGACCAAGCCCAAGTCCACCAGCAGCTCCTGGTACACATTGTTCTCTAGCCCCCTGAACATCTTAATGGCTGTTTGCTGGGGCTGCTCCAGGATTCCCTCTCTCCTCCTGAATGGGGAACCCCCACTCTAGTACGGGATGTGGTCCTGCAGATCTGTGTCACCAGTGCTGAGCAGAGGGGAAGGGTCACCCCTTTTGACTTTCCAGCAGTGCTCAAAGGGCACCTTGTTGGCTCATGGTCGACTTGTTGTCCACCAGGACCCCCAGATCCTCTCCTGCAGGGCTGTTGTCTGTCCAGCTGTGTCTCTGCCTGCTCTGCTGCACTTCAGCCTCCTCACCAACACTCACTGTCACTGATTTTTGGCTAGGGAGAAAATAAGGTGATACAAAGCAGGTTAGAAGAGAGACTTCTACACCATTCTCCTTTCACTGGTTATGTATGAACATCCAATACAAAGACAGCAACATCCAGATTTTTTCAGTTTTTAACTGCACAAATCCTGTTCTACAACATCAGAACCTGTTGATATTTAATGTAATTACACAAAGGTAAGAAGTTTCCCTGTTGCTTCAGATGCTGTGCCAGCTGTGAATGTAAAAGGGTCAGTCATTTCTAGGTGGAGTTTTCAGTCACTGTAGTAACTACTACATTTATCAAGGAAATGGGGCATTGCACATTGTGCTAAAAATATTATTGCAAGCATAAGAAGCAGATTATTGAACCTTGTTTCAGGACTATTACACATGTCTAAAACAGAAGTCACACCAGTTTTGTAACACATCAGTCTATGACTGAAGGGGAAAATATGAATTTTTAAAGTGTTAGTGATAAAAAATTGTGTAAATGAGACAATGTAGTCACTGAAATAAAAATCCAAGGCAAATCAAAATAAAATCAAGGGATGTTTGAACATTACAGAGGAAATGTTACTGGAAGGTAAGAACTTGAAAGAGCAGCCATGGCCAATGCAATTTCATAAAATGGAATTACTTTTAACTTCTAAAAGCATTCTAGAATTTTTGTTTGTTTCAGAGTTTGTTTCTAATACCTTCATTTTTTGAGTAATTGCTGTTTGAAGCCCTTCTCTTTTGTGGGACTGTGGGACTGTTAAACCCTCCTCTTGGTGTATCCAAAGGCAGCCGGTGGCCCAGAGGAACCAGCCAGGGAGAAAACATTTCCAAGGCAAAGGACTGTCTTTTCTACTGGGAAAAAAAAATGCTTTTTTTTGGTTGTTTTTTCAAAATGCAAGGCCAGAAACCCCTAAAGACTGTACAAATTATAGCCTGTATTTCAAACAGTTAAATTTCAGTTGATCTGCAAGTGTCATCCCAGCTGCCAGACTTCACTGCCCTCGGGAAGCATCTCATGTGATGCCTGGATGAATCCTTGCAGTGTTGGCAGAGAACACCCCACTTGTCTTCCTCAACAATGCATCCCTTACCGAAATCCAGTGAACTTCTGAAACAAAGAAGGCTTGTTTCACACTGGCAAGGCTCAGATCAAGTGTTTACATACTGAGTGTGCAGCTCTCAAATGAGTGCTGCCCTCGCCCAAGAGCTTGGAAAGAAGCTGAACCAATAGGTTTTTGCCACCCTTCTGCAACTGGGGCTACACAGGTGGCTTTGTGAGCCTGCAACAAGGATCCAGCATTTTGGAAAGAAGGCCTGGCTTTGCCACAGAGAATCATTTAGGTTGGAAAAGCTCTCTAAGACCATCAAGTACAGCTGCTCCCCCAGCACTGCCAAGCTCAACGCTGGCCCCTGTTCCCCGGGTGCCACATCTACTCAGCTTGTAAATCCTCCAGGGATGGGGACCCCAGCACTGCCCTGGGCAGTTTGTTCCAGCTTGACCATACCTTTCTGTGAAGAAATTTTCCCTAATATCCAATCTAACACTCCCATGGCACAACCTGAGGTTTCTTCCTCTTGTCCTGTTGCTTGTTGCTTAGGAGAAGAGACCGATCTCCAGCTGGTTACAACCTCCTTTCAGGTTGTTGTATTAAGTCATGCTCCCTGACACCTCCTTTCATGGGAGAATGCAGCCCTCATATCAACATAACTCAATTTTCATCATATCTCATGCAACAAAGCCCTGCTTGAATCCAGGATTAGCAGTGGAAGATGGTGACAAGTAATGGCAAATGCTTCAGAAACACCTCAGTATCAATCAGGAGGAGGAAAGAGAGAGCTCATCTTTTTGAAACTATAGTTCCTGAAAACTGAAAAAAAAACACCAAAAAACCCAAGAAAGAAGGTGGCAGTAATTCAAACTTTAGAACAACAACAGCACAATTAATTTCTACATTACACCCTGTGACTAATCCACTTATTTGAGAGAGAAGAAGAAAAAAATCTGCTTGGATGTGTACCCTGTGATTCAAGGCAAAAGAGGTGATCCAAGGGTTGTTCTAGGAAATGAAAACAAATCTCTCTCCCAGTGATGCAGATGGGTCACTGACGAGTTTCCTCAGCCAGGAGGGATGTCATTAAAATTGACTTTTTGTGTCATGGTTCTCGAGTCTGAGAGAAGAAAATCTGAAGTGCAAAAGTGCTGTGAGAATTTTAATGTCTCTGTAGTTCTTTGCCATTTAGATAAAAACTGGCAGACAGATAAAAAAATAAAGTAGAAACTCCATGAAAATAGAATGCTAGAATAGTTTGATTTGGAAGGGACCTTAAAGATTATCTCATTCCACCCCCTGCCATGGGCAGAGACACTTTCCACAATCCAAGGTTGCTCCAAGCCCTGTCCAACCTGGTCTTCAACACTTCCAGGGATGGGGCAGCCACAGCTTCTCTGGGCAACCTGTGCCAGGTTAATAAATAACACATAAAGTAATAATTATAAACAAACCCCAAAAATAAATAGTAACATAAATAAATACATGATACATAAACCACCAAAATAACAAAAAGCAAATAAATAAGGAAAATATATCCTGCTTGTAACAAAAGGCATTTAACAGAAAGTGTGGGGGGAAAAAAATTGTGCTTCAGTTTGGGGGTGCTGGAGAGGAAAGGACTGAAATTCTTTTTGTGTGGCACTTGTCACAAATGAAAGGCAGTGGTGGGTCAGTCTCAAGAAGTGCATGAGGTGTTTCCTCAGAGTTTATTAAGCACAGTGGAAAACAGAGCAGCCCAGTTGCAGTGGTCTCTGCCTAATTTCCCTTTCATGATAGAGCCCAGAGCAACCCTGTTAAAACTGGGTGGTGCATTGGTGAGTCTGATTAAGTTAATAAAAAAAAAATTATTAAATTATGAGTCAATTGAAGTGATCTCCAGAGTATATTCCTTTAGTTATTTAACTGGAATTTGGTGCAAGCTTTTGGGCTCAGGCACTGAAGAACCCTTAAGCCTGAACTATGGGCAGGAGATTTTACTTAGCTGCTTAATTAAGCTTGGTGTCATGAATATCTGTGGGATTCTATGGGAAAGGATGGGGGGAAAATAATGAAAGCAAGAAAAATCCTGTTTCTTACACATACCCTACAAACCTTAATTAGCTTTTTTAAACTCAGTCTGCATGAGGATTTGTTACTAACAACTGGAAGATGAATTTGCTTGCTAGCTATGAGATGCAGAAACAAAACAATGTTTATTTATACCCAATTATAAATATTTTTCTAGTGGGTTGCTGGGAAGGAGGACTGCAGAGGTGAATTATCTGCTTCATAATCCAAAATTAGAATAGAAAGATAAACAGGACAGCAAAGCACGGGAAATTCAGCAGACAAACAAGCAAACAAGGACTTTGTTTTTGAGCTTTGCTTCAAACCCCGTGCTGACCACATAGGTGGTCTTGTAACACTGGGAACAGCAAGACATTGGGAACCCACAGACCCTATGCACTTATTTCCCAAAATATGTGTGTGTGTTTGAAACCAAATTGCTAGGGATTCAAACACAGCCCTGTACCAGCTACTAGGAAGAAAATTAACTCTGTCCCAGCCAAAACTGGGCCAGTGGTGTAATTCAGTCATCAGGTTGACACTTGGAAGGGATTTTCTCATGATGCTGCAAATGTGTTTAGCAGGAGCTGAGATGGTTAGTTGAGTACCCACTACTGGGTGAACAAGTACTGACTGCATGTTTCAGTCATGACAGGCACACTAGGAAGAAATTAAGTAATCAGATACCAAAATCAGATGGTTATTCAAACTAAAAGTCTGCCAAATGGTGGATGGTGTGTCTTCTCTGAGGGTGGTGGAGGTGACAGCAATGAGCAGCACACAGAAAGATCATTTAAAAACCACATGCTCCTGATTCTTGACATCCTTTGTGCTTGCAGGCACCAGGCTTCACTGTGAGATTGGTATAACACTGATCCCACACAAAATAAACAAAAAAACACCCCAAAACAAAAGGCCAAATAAACAAATTCAGTTTACATTTTGGCTTTAATTCTCTGTATTTTTAACCGGGACATGAAAGGCAAAAATCTCAGGTCTTGCTTTTCATGTTTTCATGCACCAGTGATAAATGTTTATGTGGGATTTGGGTGTTTGCATTTCCAGCATATTTCAGTCTGATTTGTGAATGCACACAAGACATTCTGAAAGGCTGGATAAGTCCTGAGAAGCCAAACTCCTCACAACCACAAAGCACAAGACCATGTAGGGGGAAAAAAATTAAACAATTTCGTGATCAGCAGCCAAAAGTAATAAAAATGGAACAAAAACCCTTCTGGAAAGCATATATGAAATGTCTTTCAACTTTTAAATGACATTTTGGTGAGAGCTGAAATGTCTTCTGGCTGAGAATTGATCTCCGGGATGAGATTTATGGTTTTACCTGCTAAACTTTATTTAATTTTTTTACCCTCCCCTTACAGTTTAACTCTATTAAAATTCCTTGCTGTAGCTGTGCCTAACATATACAAGACAGAGTTACCTCACACCTCTTCAAAACATCATGTAGAAGTGTTTTCAAAACAGCTGATGGGCAGAATGTCAAATACTGGAAGTCAAATACTCCATCACTTAGAATTTTTAATCCAACAGACAACACTCTTCTACCCAGTAAAACATTTGTTTGTACTTTAAGCACAGAGACGTTAATTTGAAAGACAAAATAGATTTATTTCTTTGTAAACATTCCTTCTTTTGATTATAAATTACACTGCTCACAAAACAGATTACTCTTAGCTTGGAAATTTCTGCATTAAATAAGCACAGTCCCATTATTATTTCAAGAAGAAATTTAGCATTAAAAGCAATGCTCAAAATAATTAGAATATTGCATAGCCACAATTCCAGTTGCTGGGGTAAGATCAGTTTTTACATTTCCTTTCCAGACATGACCCATTCTTCCCAAATTAAATCTTCCTTCCTTTTAATAAACCTTGAAATATTTGTTGGTACCTCATTCACATTTTCAGTCCAACTCACAAAATTCTGAGGCATTAGATAAATGGTTTTAGATTGATGTGAGATGAGAACTGAAAAGAAAAATGATAAAGTGGTTGCATCACACAACTTGTGGCATGAATATTGAAATTATTTGAGGTGATTATTTAAGAGATGTTAGGATTACAAAGCTATTCTAAAGCACTGTAGCAGGCTGGGATTCATTGTAGGTAAAGATATCATGGTTTCCTACAAATGGCACACGTGTGGCTGTCATCAGGGAAGCATTTTGGCTGCTGGTGATATGTGATGTTTGCCCTGTAGTCGTTTGGTGGGTGGTGCTGACCTCTGATCTGATATTATCCCACGTGCAAGCAGTTTCTTCAGTGCTGCTCTTGCAATAAAACCATCAAGAACAAAAACTGCAGCTGCCAGGATGGCAGCAGCACTAACAACCAGTGTGAGGGAGCTGTCAGCAGCAGTGGGGACCACCTGGGGAGGAGGCACAGAAGAGCCCAACCCTACAGGTGAGAGCTGGTGGAGTTTGATCTCAGTATATTAAGATCAGGGCACAAAGAGCTCCTGCATTAAAGAGATGGTTCCCAGATTGAAATCAGAAGTAGATGATCTCACAGATGCATTGTTTTCAGGCTTTGTATTGGCAGGGATGACAACTTAACTAGGTTAACTTCAGAAGACAACTGAGGGGATGAAATGTTTCTCAAGTAAGCTGACAGTTTGCTCCCAGCTGGCCATTATGGAATCATGGGATCATTTATGTTAGAAAAGGCCTTTAAGATCACCAAGTCGAACCATTAAACTAGCACAGACAAGTCCATCACTAAACCATGTCCCCAGGTGCCATTAAACAAGCAGATTGGAACTAATTTGTTCAATTCAAGGAGTTATAGCACTAAAATGGGTTACAGGCAATCTCTCCTTTCAGACAGCCAAAGTAGTTATATATTTTAAATATGCAAGTCAAAATAGGGGGGTTGCAAGGAGCTGATCACTCCCTTTTTACGGCAAAGTTGGCAAAAGCAGATTTCAGTGACAGGTGCCATCAAGGCAGAGCTATGGCTTTTCTTGGAGCCTGAAGTCACCTCCGAGCAGATACGAGAGAAATTTATTCGGCTTCAGTAGTATTCCCACTCTGAGCAGCCCCTTCTCGGCGCTGAATTGGCCCCACGACCACGTCCACTTTTTCTTCGGCAGAACTCGTGTCTCTCTTGGCCCTGCTGGTGCAGCCCCTGTAGCAGTGGGAGGAGTAGTCCCCGAGCCTGCAGACCGTCAGCTCACACTTCAGGTACACCGAGGGGTGGCGGCTGATGAACTCAAAGGCGTTGAACTTGAACCGAGCAAAGTGGCTGGAAGGGGAGTAGAACGTGGCATAGGAGGAATCCCTGGGACACCTAGAAAGGAACAGAAGGAGATTCAGTCTCCATGGCTGCACAGGTGCACGTTCCTGAAAAATACAGCAGATTAAAAGTAAACTATGTCATAGTCAGATACTAAAAGCAAAGGGATAAAAATGGAACTTGCACAGCAGATAGACTTGAAGAAGGAAGAGCAGACTGTTATTAATATCTGTGCTATGCAAGGCATAAAAAAGTTAGTCTGATGCTTGACCTGACTTTACTAAAACATTAAAACATTAAACTCCTAGGATTACAGATTCCTGCTGCCCGTTTTCACTGTCTTATTTCCATCAATCCCACTACTTTGAATTTTGCTTGTAAGACAAAGATGAAGTAATTGAAATAAACTGTTAGTAAGGTCTAAATGTAATTTCTTATTTCCAGGCTCACGCTGTTAAAATAAAAAAAAAATGAAATATCCCTTTTAACAGTCTGCTGCAACCCACCTCAGTTTGGTTCAGTTATTTTAAATAAATGCAGATTACAGGTGTGCTCCTAACAGCTTGAAGAGAGCTCTTACCCATTCCTGACTATGTCATAGGCCAGAGTGTTAAAATCACGAGGATCAGGTGATGCCACACACGTGTCCACAAACACCTTCAGATTGGGGTCTGAGCTGTGGAGACAAGCCTGAAGGTACAAGTTTTGGTTCAAGTCGATGAGGTACGGCGAGTCGCGCACTTGCCGCGAGAAGGCTGAGGAATCATAAAAGGTGATGTTCATGTCATATCTTCCAAACTGATATTCATTCACGTCTACAGTGTCCTCAGCTGTGTACATCACTTGCATCCACGTCTTCTGCAGCATCTTGCAACTGATATGCAAGTTGATATTCTTTTTCCTCTTGATTATGTACCCAGAAGATGCAACTTTGATCGTGTTGGAATAGTTGATCGTATCGTTGTTCTCCTGTTTAATGTGCAATTTAAGAGGAGGAATTGCATTTTTCTCACATTCTGTGTAAGCTTAAGATCTGATAAGCTTAAATATGCATTTTAAAAATGTGGGTTCATCTTACACACTTTAAATCAAGGAGCTTGATGTTGGTCTTTTCTGCTCACACAGTGTAAATTGTGTGTAATTAAACAGAATTCAGTGGAGAAAAACTCTGTTAAATCCAAGGCAAAGCCAACTCACTGAACATCTGTACAAACACCAATTGTGTAGAGCACAGGCATCCCAATCCTTGCACTTACAGGACTACATCTATTTTAAGACACAGAAAATTCATATAGCTCTCTCCCACGCTTTCCTCCCTAGAAGCTCCATCTTATTAAGCACAGGTATTCCCTAAGGCTTGGAAAACCAAAGCACTAAAACCTCCAGGTCTCACTGGCCACGGTGGCCTTCCTGTGACTCTTCTCACAGTGGGTCCTGCAGTTCAGAGCCCACCCTGGTGAATGTACCTCTCGTATCGTCCCGCAGCCGTCGTAGGGAATGTTGAACACAACCTCCTGTGAGGTGATTGTTGGTCTGCAGCGATTGTCATTCAGGGTGACCATCTGGGAGGAGTAGCCTTGAGACTGGAGGTAGTCCCTGCTCACCACTGCGTGCATGTAGTCTGGCAGGCACAGGAGGGCTGGCAGAAGAAGGAGGTACAATATATTAGTGACTTCAGGAATTTGTTAATGATTAAAGGGTTGTAATTTAGCCAAACGTTGTTTTCTTAATTCAGAAGACAGGCAGTTCACACCCCAGCCCATTATGTTTCACGCACATCATTCAATTTCCATAAATATCTTTAAATTTACACAAATACTTGTTTTGCAAACAAAAGCAATAAATAAGCTTGTCTGTTGAGAAACACCAGCTGGGGACTTACTGGTGTTGTGGTCTGCTGGGATGGAGGAGTAGTGGGCCTGAAAGCCTCTGAAGGAGTGTCTGGAATCACTGTGGAAGCGAACAGTCATCATGTTTGAAGAGGACACGTATGTGGGGAAGGAACCAGAACAAAGCCTCCCAAGAAGCGGGGAAGAGTGTCGAGGCCCATCATAGACTTCAATGTAGTCGTGCTGGCAAGTGCTGCTTTGCATCCTGGTGAACAAACATCAACACCTTGTTAAATCCGTTCCAGAAACTCTGATTTCACTGCCTAACATGTGATAAAATCCTTCAGGAGAGGTTTCGTTTGGTTTGTATGTAGCTGCAGAAGAAAATTGTGAGCAAAACATACTACAGTAATCTAGAATGTGATCTGGTCTTCCCACTGCCGGATGTTATTGAAAGTATCTTTAAAACTGGGAAGGTTTTAGACAAATTTTTAAACTTCTCAAGTAAGTTCTGGCTTTGTTATTTGCGCAGGGAGTCAGTGTTTTACTTACTCAATATCTCTAAATGTGAGTGTAACACGGAAATTGCTCTCAACTTGTATTTCCCACTCGCAGTCAGCATTGTTTGGATAACTTCCAGGGTAGGAGGGACTCTGCAGCATCCCAGAGGACTCTGAGATTGAGCCACCACAAAAATAAGGTGCTGCAGAAAGAAACAGAAGAGAATGTACTTACAGTAACCTCTGCAAAAGTGCACTTGAGCTGTACATCTCATCTGTAGCTATGGAAAAGCAGGTTCCCTGCTGACTGTGGGTGATATTCTGCATGAGCCAAATCAAAACAAATATTTGTTTTTTGCTTTAGCTTTACTTTCGTATTGGATTTGGAATTCCCTGTCACATCTGTGGTGTCAGACTACCCTCTTCAGGATGGGCTGGAAACACCTTGATGCTTTCTGCTCTGGTCTCTTCTCCCTCTCACAGTCAAGGTCTGATTCTGGGAGGTGTCATGACAGTCTAAATGGAAGTACCTTCCTCAGCAAACACCATCCCCTCAGTTACTCTGCTGCTTGTCTTTATTCCCCTACGGACTTTGGAAGGTAGATAAGTTGCAAGTCTTCTAGGAAACTCTGTAATTTTATGGCCTCAGGCTGAAATGAGCACTCCAGGCTGGAGGAAGTCTTAAATATAACTAATTTCTCCTATAAACACAGCTGCAAAAAGCTTCTGTGTTCCTGCCAGTATGAATGACATAATTCTTGCTAAACACACAGATAATCCTAAAAGCTTTTCTATAGGGAAGTGAACACAAGCTTTGAATTAAATGCTGCAAGATGTGACATGTAGAGGTGACAACCCTGCACAGGGACACCCACCAGTCCAGTACATGCCTCCCTGCCTCAGGATTCTGAGGTTCACAGACTATTCCAAGCTTGGGAGCATCATCTGTACCCAGACACTGACTCTTCCTCTGATCAGACTGGACAGGCTCTAGTGAAATTCATTTTCATATTATTTTCAACTGTAAGTGGTCAAGCTTTAAACCTAAAATCTGCTTTCTAAGGCAAAAATATGAAAGAGACCATAACTGCTCGAGTAAGCAGAAGTGCCTTAGATTGCACATTGCCATACTTGAAGACCATTCTCCCAATGCTGATGAATTCAGTTAGAAATTGGAGATTTAGACAGTATTTCCTAGGTCTTGACCCAGCTGAATTGCCCAGGAAGGAAATGGCTTGACACAGCCAATTAGGATAACTGAAAAATGAGCATCACTGAAAGGCAAGGGGACATCACAGCCTGTCCAGGAATCATCACACAAGTTTAAAGTGATACTGTCACAGAGGCAAAAGACAAATAAAAGAAAAATATGCTAAAGGGAGACAGCCCACAAATTAGAGAGGTGAGAAGAGACACAGAAGAGCATTACCTGCTGGAGGTGGTGTGGTGGCCGCAGGAGCTGTGGGTGTGGAGGAAGAAGAGATGCAAGTGAAATGTGTTGCTCATGAGAAAGGTTCTGGGGCACACAGGGTATCAGGATGCAGATCACAGGGAGGAGGGGATGGGGACACTGGGGCTGGGCTGTAAGCTCCACAGGAGACTCAGCTGCCTTCACTGCCCACCCACCTGCACAGATGACACTGGCATCCTCCACGTGCCCACAGTTGTGCACTCCCCAGCCGCTGTGCCTGCACATCTGGAGGGAGGGCTCGTCCCCACGGCACTGCACGTCGTCCAGGAAGATGCGCCCCGAGCCCAGGCCAAAGTGGGCAGTGCGTGGGGCCCCCAGGGCCTCCCCACAGCCCAGCTGCCGACACACCACCTGGGCATCCCGCAGGTCCCACTGGTCATCACACACCGTGCCCCACGTGCTGCCGTCGTACAGCTCCACGCGGCCCTCGCAGCCGTTCCTGCCGCCCCACAGACGCAGGCTGGCACCTGGCACGGGGAACAGGACACCAGGTCACCACCACCACAGCACCCTGCTGCCCCTAGATGGGCCACTAGAACACGGGGCCTGTATGATTGCTGCAAGGCCAGGGATGGGTCTGGTGGGTGAGAATTACCCACGGAATGTGGTGTCTGTCGTTGGAGACGGAGTACAGATGCAGGTAAGGATTTGGTGCAAATGATAAAGGCAACAAGGAGAATCAGCACATCTCATGTTCCCCAAGGCAGGCCCTCTCCAAGGAAACCCTGTCCTATGACTCCTGTCATATCCTGTGGAGGTCTTTCATTCAACTGAAATGACTACTGGGACTTGGCTGTTTCACTCAGCTGTCTGCTCCCTGGACAGAAAGTCCATGTTCATGGAGATCTCCCCTGAATTTCAAAGCATTTGATGCAGCATCTTTCTTGTCTCCAGTCCCATCCCCAACCCCAGAGCAGGTCCAGCAAATAGCTCGGATACTACTGATGCAGGAACCAAAGTAGAGGAGGCAGAATGATTCCCCAATAGCACTGCCCCTGGTTGCAGTGAGAGGAAATCCCTCTTTGAACACTTTCCCTCATCATGAATGGATACAGAGTTCCTGAACTCAAGCCTCAACAGCCCATTTCCCAGCTCTTCTCCATGCTCTTCTTGCATCATCCCTGTGGCCTGGGCTGCCAGGAACGGCCTACCTGGAGTGGCCCATGTCTGGGAGACTCCCTGCCGTGCAATCAGGTCTGGAAGGAAGACCAGGGGCACTAAGGAGACCAGTGAGTGCTCATGGGCAGGGTTACCTGGTTTGCTCTCCTCTGCTCTGGCAGACATTGTCCCTGTGGTGGTCACCTCTGCTGGGGTGGATGGCTCTGTGGTGGTCATGTCCAGTGCTGGGGACGTTCCTGTTAGGGAGGTCATTAGTGCAATGGCAATGGAGACAGCAGTAAACAAGACAAGCAGAGCTGGAGGACTAATGCCAGAAGGCAGTGTGGAGCTCTGTCCTGCTGTTCTCCAATCCAGACACTCTCCTGACATGACTCCAGTCATGCCTCATCCTCCCCAAAAAAAA
>VYXB01002072.1:67662-136066 GCA_013397135.1 Pachyramphus minor | reverse complement strand
CGCCCGTCGTCGCCTCCCCGAGACCCCGCCACTGGGTGCCGGCGCTCTGGGCGGGCTTCGCCGGCGCCGCAGCAGGCTGCAGTCGCCTGGCGGGCGCTGGAGAAACCCCTGAGGAGAGACGCGGCTCGGGACCTGGCGGGCACGAGCGCGAGGACAGTCGGCCGTCCTGCCCCAACATGTCCTCTGACGCGCCCGCGGGACACGGGGCCCAGCCTGAACTGGCAGGGCTTTAGGCAGAAGGGGGGAGAGAGAGGAGCAAGGAGAAGGGACAGGGCTGCTTCCACACCAAGCCCCCGTGACCTGTTCCCCATCCCGGGGCCGAACATGGCCGTGCTCGCGCGGCCGTCCGTGTGACACGAGAGCCTCTATGTGCACACTTGCATTTCTGCTTTCCACTTGAATAGCAGAAACTTAACAGCATAGCAAATGGAATACTGTTCAGGTTTCAACAACTCTCTCCGCAGCAGCAGGTTATATTTTGTCAGCTCCTACAGCTTTCAGTGTGTCAGCCAACTTTCCAAACTCCCCTCAAGCTAAATACCGAACGCATTGGAAATTGTTTCTGGATCATTTCTTTTCTGGGGTATCAGGGATTTTTTTCTTAAATTGACTAACCTTTCTCTCAGTAATTTTCTGCAAGAGATTATCGGGTTTACTGCCAAGTCTCTGTTTCAGTCGTTCACAGATAGGCATGTTGCTCTCAAAGCTGCATATTTGTCTTTTGCTGTTTTGCATTTCATGCTTGCTGTTCTGAAACATCCGAAAATGATGTTTCTATGGCCACTGTAAAACAAAACTGGATGCTGATTGATTGGCTGGGAAATTTTTGTTTTTCAAGGATAATGACGGCTCTTCAGAAATAAAGTATTTCAAATACAATTTAAAAATTCAATTTAAAATATTGCCTGTGGTAATCTCTGCAATTTCAAATCTGTGCCGGGGGGTTTTCTACTGGCTGCAATATGATGCAGTTAATATCTTTTCTTCCTTCTTCCAGTAAAATATTTGTGAATTCAACATTCTTATATTTTCACAGTTCCACTAAGTTTCCATTAAATGGAAAGTACCCTTACTCTGGGTACTTGCTTTGGTCTTGTAACCCATGAATTTATGGATAAAATGTAGAAAAGTTGGCCCAAAAGTCAAGCCTTTCTCTTGCTCCCTAGTGAGAGACAGTTTATCAATGAAAGAAGATAGTTTATCAATACATGAAGGAAAAACCACTTTATTAAGATTAAACCAATTAATTTTTCTTTTTCACTTTTCTGTACATTTCATAATGAGTTGGAAAAAGGATAAAAACTGCAACTGGGAGGAAGTTAGAGAATGTGAATGAAGTGTACCTTGCCTGCCTACGTACCTGACCTGATCACAAGTTACTCAAGTTTCATATGGCCTTTAATTGTCTTTCTTACAAGTATCTCTGAAATTACTTACATTGTAACCCTCTTAGGTAGCTTAGACATCAAACTTCTATCTTCTCCCTGTTAAATCCCTTCTAATGGTATCACTTCTGTGTCTGTCACTGTTTCTATGAACATAACAATAAAACTTACTGCCAGATTGAATGCCATTTTTTGTAGGGCTTAAAGCTTCAGTGGGCTCTTCCAGCCTATGCCCACTGTGGATATTTTCTGACACCAATCCACTTTAAGACTCAGTGCCAACAAATATGCTGAAAAGGACCGTCTTTATCTGAAAGCCCAGTGTTTTTGTGCAGAGAATGAAAATATAACAGAGGTATGTTCTAAAGTAATTCCAAATAAACTGAGTTCTCATGCGACAGTTTCTCACTGTTTCTTTTCTGTTGTACCTCTCATTCTTCCTGCAATCAGCATTTGTTCTTCACCCTTGCCAATTTGGCACTGAATTTTTCAACTAGCTGTTTTAAATCCATGCAAGGAGTTGTTTCAAAATGAAGAGATATATAAATAAAACACTTTCATCTGAAACTGGCATGTTTCTCGGGAGAAGAATTGTGATAATTTCTCTGTTGAAAAAACCCTCCTGTGTTAAAAGCTTTAGAGCTAAAACGGATTGTTACTGTTAAACACAAGTCACATAGGTCAGTAGGGTGTGAAAGTATGTCCAAGAAGATTGTGTGTTAGGCATGCACAGTCCTCCTGAAACTGTTCTTTGCTTGCAGGGGCTACAAAATTTACTCCACCCCACTTTGTGAGTTAACATGAAGGCAAATACAGTACAATATGATGTTTAACCTTGTCTACCTTCAGTGATAATACCAGTATGTTTACTAATTGAAGGGTTTGCAAAATCACATAAAGAATAATGGACATTTCTGGCAGATCTTTCTGTAGCAGCACATGGGTCTCTCATAGTCTGGGCATGCCCTGTGCTGTTCCTTATTTTGATTCTGCATATCTTTTGTTCAACAACGGCATTTTGGAACAACTTCAGTTTACTAGAACACATGGAAGAACTCAGATGTGTTTAGTGCTATATCAGGATAGTGAGTAGAAATTGCACATTTTGGCTTTTGGCTTTCCATCTGTCTCTTCAAACTATTTATCATTCTGATACTCTTCTGAATTTATCACTGTCCTTGGCTCACACTGTGTTCTTGTCAAAGGTTTTAAAACATTTATTAAAAGGAATGCTTTTCACTAAAATAAATAATCTCTCATAAAAGTCATGCCGCCAAGCCAACCAGATGGAAAGAACAGGCAAATTTGTGTAATATACAGAATAACTTCAAATACTACCACGAGAGATGTTTCTGTACTCCTTATTGTTCCCATGCAGTTACACCGGTAGTTGGCAGTCAGATCATTAGGAGTGGAAACATAAAGCTGTTGGATTTCCTGCAGTGTGGCACAAAACCTTGGCCAAGAAAGGCATGGTAAAAATAGGTTGATAGTTTATAAGTATCTAAAAGAAAATAAGAAAGTTGTTTAAAGAGTGATTTGATGACAGCAAGAAAGACAGAATCAGAAGCAAGGGAACTATTCATACTGCTGATAATCATAAGTGCCAAACTGGCAAGTAGCCAAGGTGCCTACTAGGCAGGGATCAAAGACACATATGGTGAGTCTCAAACAACAAATAAGCCATAGAATTCTGGCAAGAATTGAAGGAATAATATGCTCCAGCCCTGACAAAGAAGATGAGGGCTAAAGAAAAAACAATGGGGCTACCAATACTGGATCATACCTCAGGGAAAGCAAAGCTTTCATCATTTCAGTTTTATTGGAGAAAAATGCAGATAACTTCTCACATATGGTAGGTCTGGTTGATCTAAATTGATGGGATGTGTAACACAATGTTAAAAAATATCCTTTACAGTTGTGGCAGTAAATCAGTGTTCCATTAGCTGTGGCATCATTCAGAGACGGCATTCTTCAGAGAGTTAGTAATAGATTTACTTTGCCAAAGTAAGACTATATCCCAGGTGATAGACACCTGGCATTCGAAACAGACACAATCAAGAAGAAAGGCCAAGTTACATCTTGCCAGATGTTGAATCCTATTTTATGTTCTTTTCTATTCTTTCACTAATTCAGTCAGATGGCAGGGGTTTTTGCCAACTAGCTCACAATGTAAAACAAATAAACAAAAAAAAATGGAAACATTATTCTCATGCTACTAGACAGCATTCAATAGGAAAAGAAGGAAATCCTGTGAGTGTAGATCTGGTTTCATAATCACGACAGTTATACTTACATACACAGAGTCATAAAAGAAAGGGGCATATCGTTTGCTATGTTATTTTACATTTATAAAGGGCAATGACTTTTGCACTGGTAAGAATGGTACTCAGCAGCCCTTTGGGTCTTTGGGTGGTCTCCAGAGTACCAGCACTACATAGCTCCATGTAACCGTTATGAGGCATATCAAGGACAAAGCAAAGAATTGCAGCAGAAAGTCCTTATTTATGGATAACATTTTCCATTTGAGTTGTTTCTGTAACTGACAGAAATGCTGATGAACCAAATGTGTCCCTTGTCTGACTCCATCATTTAGACTGTAATTTCTTTGTCTCAGTGACCTGACCTACCACTCAGCAGTATCAGGAGAAACTATGAGCCAATTCCTGAATGGATTTTCAAGGTGCTATTATAATATTTAAGAAAATATTTCCTTTTCAGAGCAAGCATTTTGCCTACTGTTACACAGACTTTGTTTCCATCTCTTTTTTTCCACATAAATGCGGTTAGTATCTCCATCTCCACCCAGTCTTCTCTGCCAAAAAATACTGATGTGATTTCTTATATGGATTTTAAGGTGCAATATGCAGTAACCTCTGATTTCCTTCCTCCCTTTATGTTGTTAAGAGCAAACAAAATAGGATTGGTTGTCATTGAGGCCAGTTTTCTTGCTTTTCCAACAAGTGATGCTTTCACATCCTGTAGGATAAAGAGAAACTATGAATTACCCTTAGGAAATATTTACTGAATAAAAGAGATGCTGAAACGGCTTTTATGGTGTATCCATTTCTTTTCAAGTACAGAGCATTTGTCAGAGTTTAGTCAAAACAGGGCAAAATAACCACCTGGAACGTGTACCTGCACTGCATTCTGGGAATAGTGCTTTCCAAACAGGAAAAAGAGAGTTAAAGATCTGCACCTTTTCTGTTCTCTTAGGGAGCAATTCTTCTGATTTATTTTAAATTTATATTTTAGTATCAAATGAGCCATATTCTATGAACCATATACAATTTCTCCATTTCAAATTTTTCCAGCAAGTGAAAATGGATTAGGCATTATCCAATAAAGCATAAATATATGTAGACAATATGAATCAAAAGTTAAATTTATCTGTTTCTTTTTTATTTTATACTTCTAGTTTCTAAGTTAATGTGCAAAACTTATTTTGTGGGCATACCAGGAATAAGTATTTGAATTTTTTTCAGGCATTTGCCATATAACTGACCTTTTAAAATTACTTGGGGTACTCAAATGCTATGGCCTTGGCATTAAATTGTTGCAGAGCAATAATAACAGCTTGATTTCTAATATAATGGCCTGTCTGACACTATAATTTTTCTGTTTCTTCTGTCACCAGCATTACTCAACTTAGGAAAAAAAAACCAATTAAGTTTTCTGGTGCAGAATAAACTTGCCTAATTTGGCAAACAAACAGTAAAAAAGGCAGAGTTACTGCTGAAGAGAGAAAGCAAAGTTTATGTTTGCACATAAAGGATGTGCTTGACAAGGTAGTTTGCTCAAGGTAGTTTCATATGGTAGTTTCATGCTTTTCAATTTAATTCATATTATTTTACCTAAACAATATGTAATTAAAATGCATATCCACAGTAACTGAATGCAGTTGTTAAATTATCAACACAGCAAAAGCTTTTGGGCAGCATTCTACTAAATAATGAAAAATAAATTGAAATAGTGTGTAATGTAGAATAAAAAAAAAAATCACATGCACCATAACACAAAGTAATCCGAGATCATCGAGAAAATGTGTGCATCATTTATTTCTCCAGTTCTGTTTGTATTTAACTTCAGAGTCAGACTGCACTTTTCAGCTGAGTCCTGTGATCTAAAATCCTCTTTGGTAGTATGCATAAGTTAGGACAAAGAACTGTGGGGTTTGGCTTCAACAGTAAAGACTGAACCAAGCAAATGAATACTGTAACTGTAGAAGAAAGGCTGACATAGGAAATACTGGAACAGTATTTACATTCAGCGATTCCCCTTTCAGTGCAATAGTAGTAACAGCACAATAAAATAAAATGCTTGGAAAAACTCTCAGTTTTTTTACATCTTCTTTCACCATCTTCATCACTAATATAAGATGTAATCACATAAAAATTAATGTGCACTACTTCAGGTTGCAATTGGAACAATTAGCACATTCTTGAATCCACAACATCTTTAACGAAAATTTATTTGTAAACTTCATTGGGGGGAAAAAAACCTGAAATACCTTTAAATTAAAATGCTAATGTCATATTGTGAAGCAGAATACATCATATTGTTGTTACATTTGGGGACCCATAGTGTTGCTTCAGCAATATTCTGTGAAAGAGAACAGTGTTCTTCCTTTTTGTAACAAGAATGCCATTTGCAGTATCAACCATTCCATGCTAGCCTTAGTTATTTCTTTCCCCAATTTAAAATATAATTCTTCTTCAAAACAGGTATTTGTATACCAGAATGAGAAGTTATTTGTTTCACATGGTAGGTCTAGGGGTTTTAAGGTCTATGTGTCAGCTCATAGAATTTTCATGGAATCATAGAATTTTTTAGGTTGGAAAAGACCTTTAGGATCATTGAGTCCAGCCGTTAACCCAGCACTGCTAAGTCCATCACTAAAACATGTCCCGAAATGCCACAATTATGTATCAACAAAAAAATTAGCAATTTTCTTAAGAAAAATCAAAATTTTCTTATATTTCTGTTTGCAAATAATGGCTTTAAAATGTGTTAGTGTGGTCCTAGTACAACAGGGTACTGGTTTTAGCTGGGATGGAGTAATTGTTTTCATTGTAGCTTGTATGATGCTCTATTTTGTATTTGTGATGTAAATGGTGTTGATAACACACCCATGTTTTAGCTATTGCTGATCAGTGTCAAAAAGACAGTTTTCTCACTTTTACCCTTTTTTTTCTCTCCTCCATCCCACTGTGGGGGAGTGAGCAAGTGGCAGTGTGGGGATGAGCTGCATACAACAAACTGCCCACAACAAACTGATAAAAGAGTCTATCTGCATGAGAGTGCAGAGGATTGAAATAGGTATGTACAGTATTAGTCAAACCTCTTACTTAAAGCACTTAAATTAGTCATTGCAGCATTTATGAGCCTGCATTAAGTGTAGGGAACTATGTGTCCACATCACCTTCAGGGAGTAGTTTGGAGCAGTTTAGCTACAAACTTGCTTTTCTGCTTTTTTTGCGATTAGGGAAACTTAGGGGTCTTCTAAGCAGGGCAGCATGTTCACATGTTGAACAGGTAGCCACTGAAGTTTGGCCAGTAGGAAACCTCAAGCACTGACAAATAGCCACAAAGTTCCTGGCTGAGTTGGAGAAGCCTTCAGAGTATTGAACTCACACTTCCCATTTCCTAGGAGAGAATTCTAAATGCCAAACCAAATGTTGACATTGGATCACTGTACAGCCAGGAATTTGAGTAATAAGGAATCAAAAATAATGTATAGATTATTTTATTAAGTTCTATGGTGATACATAAGTGTTACAGTTCTGAGTTTCCTTTGACCTTGGCTTATTGCTGGTCCTAGTGCAGAAAGATTCTTAAAGATCTATAGTTTTCCTTGAGGTCAACAGGTAAAAAGACTTTTGGGCTTAAACCTATTGGGTTTGGGGAGTTTTTTCGAAAAAGTTTTTCTTTTTCTTCTGCACATAGAGAAGTTCAAGTAAAATTTTTGAGATGTTTTGCACCATGTTAAGGAACAGAATTTGACCCAATGCTTCAATTATTATAAATCAGATTTGTTATTCTGAGCTCAAGGAGAAAGCTAACAAAGGTAGGAGGTAGTTTGAGTTTTTATACTCCTCTTTCAGTGGGCCATTTGAGGAACATGAGGGAAGAGGAACAGGTCACCATGGGGCACCAGAAGGCCCAGTACAGACAGGAGAGTCAGCATTGTAGCCAGAGGCAGTAGGACTGCTCAAATGCTTGACAGGCAGGAAGGGAAGCTTTAACTTTCTTTCACAATTGGTCCCAGAGAGACTTTGGCTCTTCAGCCTCATTAACATCCATTTCCTGTTCCTTACCATAGTGTTGTCACCACATATGTTTGTGAGACAATCAACTCATGTTCCCATTGTAAACACAGTGGTGCTTACCCACGGTACATCTGTGCCTGAAGTAGTGGCCACTATATTTAATTTGCCAAAACTTTTCTGTTACGGAAGTATGTCCAACTGTTTCTAAAAGAACAGGGATATCCATATCTTGTAGCAAGAATTTGGAGTTTAGCAGCAGTATAGCCAGAAGTCAAGAACATGCCCTCTGTTGTCCCAGAGAATATCAGTTCAATTTCTAAAATGTTGAGAAATGTGATTTTTCTAGCTATGTTTTGCTCTTATATGCTTGCCAGGGGCTAACAGCTAAGCAGTATAATATTCCAGTTGCTCTGAGCAGATTTTACTCTTGCATGTTGATCCAACACGGGAAACAATACTGAACCTACATCTGGAGCCCACATAACTCAGTTCCTGCCACTGGTCCACAACAAACACTCTCAAAGAGTAAAGATTAGTGAGACACTAAAGAGGAGTTCTGGAATGAAAATAAAGCTTCATGCTTTTGGGCTTCAGACAATCTCTAAGTATTAGGGTTTAGGATGAGACTTCCTTAATAGAGAACTAATCCAACATCTGCCTACTGTAAGGGGATTTTGCACCTTTATGTAAAACATCTGGTGCTGGCTACCATCATGGACAGGATGCTGTCCTTCATAGGTTACACAGCTGATGTGGATGGTTTTTATAGTACAGATAGAAAGTTCATAGAATGCTAATTCAGAGAATGCAAGTTCTACCTGTGGACTATTTTATTTCTACTAAAACAATGATTTCCAGCAAGAGGTCATTCAGGTAATGCATATAAGATGCTAATGATGACCATATGAACATAAATAACCATGCTTCCATGTTTGCCTTGAGCTTGACTGCATCGAGACATAAAATGAAATATGGTTTCTATCCCAGTTTATCAAAATGACAGAAGAGAACAGAAATAGGGGAAAGGAAAGGTAGTCAGAAAAAAAACCCTACTTTTTAAAGCCTTTTATTCACAAAAATATGTACAAAATAGCCAGTCCTGTTCCTTTAAGACAGAAGCAATTAGGAAAATATGGTAAGGGGATGCAGAATCTCTAGCTGTTCTTTCTTTATCTGTGACAAGATTTTAGGAATTAGCATATTAATTATGAAGTGAATGCATTGCTAAAAACATTTTAAGAAAACAAAGAAATAATCTTCGTCATGGTTAGATATATGAACAAAGCAGATTGGGGAATAGGTGGGGGTCTCTGAAGTTGGAGGTAAAATTCTAATCAGAAGGGATAAATTTTACACTGATGAGGCTCCACCCAGAAAACAGTTGTATGGAAAAGGAAAAAACAGTTGAAGTGTCTTTTCTGCTGGAAAATGTGAAGCAATCCGGTAATTAACAAGCATTGCATGATGAATAATTCACCACCCTTATTCTCATTAATTCTCTAGTCTGCTGAGATAGATTTGGGATCCTTCTGTAGAAACATAAATGGTCTGTAATGGTGGTAGTTATTGTGGTATATTCAAAATGTTGTTTATCTGGAGTGTACTGTCATGAATTATTGTGCAGTTGGTGCTATAGATGTGGAATATCAAATCACTACAGACATGAAATATAAGAATGAATTAAAGAATTAAAGGAATATGAAATTTTTACTGCCAGTGGGTCTTAAAGGTCTATGAACAACACCAGTGTTGTCCAAAGCATAAATCAAAGTGAGAGTGAATGAAATCCATAATCAATGAGATGCACATTCAGGATTAAGTGGGTATAATTAAAAGAAATGGCCTATTCTAGATATTATGTAAGCAATTCCAACAAAAATGGAGAAAAGTGTTTGAAAGATATCTCTATGAAAAAAATAATACACCTTGCTTAAAAAGATCATGTAGGTAGTCTGAGAGAAAAAGGGGAGTGGATATAGTTGAAAATGTATTTCCTAGGAATAATGTCTGCAAACAGTGATTCAGCTTTTAAAAACAAATTGCAAATTATATTCCCATACCATTAAGAAAGTAAATGATTCCTCTGATTCCTAACACTGTCATCATGACAAATCAGAAAAGTCTGACTTTTTAACCAAGGTTAAAATTGAGTGTGTCACATTTTTCCCTTGTAACTTAAAACCAAGGATGTATCTCATGTCAGGTAGGATATTTAAAACTCATAAAAATATTCTTGTTACAGTATATATTAAGGCAATTTAACTAGTAGGAATTATTTTCTTTGCATAAAATATCTTGGAAGCTAAGAGCTTAGCAGAATTCTAAGAAGTACTACTGTCTAAATGCCTGAAAAGATAGTTATAAAAGAAAGGTTAAAAGAATAATAATTATTTACCTAGTGGATGCTACATGGAAACATAGAGTTTTACCCTAGAAGCAGATTTAAATTATTCATCACTATCTGATTTTCTATAATAACCTATGGATTCCAGATCCTGGGACAGGTTACTTACGAGCTAGACCTTACAGCTGGTGTTTAGTTGTATCTTAATATGAACAGAAAAAGGTATCTTAATATATCTGATGTAAACAAAACAATGTTATGTTTTTAATATGGATGTGATTAATTATATGATTTTAGACACTTAGTTGCTCCCTTTTATAATTCCATAATTAATGTATTCCATTTCTACCACTACAAAAGATAAGACCATATACAATAGCTGAAAAGACAGCAACCATGATAACATGAACAACACATGCTCACTTTTGATTTCATGATAGGTAATGTCACCTAGCAACAGCAGTGAGGGATGATGTCAGAAGACATCAGACAATAAGGTTGATGAATATGTGTCTGTAAGAAAATCAACTTTCTCTGTAAAGGTTGCTTAGCGGTAATTATATAAATAATATCTAGGCAACAAGGGACAATTGACTTCATACAAGATATGACCCAAGACTTCGATAATGATTCATCTTTTTATGGGGGGCTGCGGGATAAGTAAGCAGAACATCCTATTCCTGGTGTTACTCAGTACTCTGCAGAAGGAAGAGAGCTGGCTAGCAGCTGGTCATTGGCCTGGTTCCCATTCTTAGCCATTACTGGTCTGTACAGAGATGTACCCTGAAAATCTGGTGTTCTGCTCTGTGATTCCAAAATATAATTGCAATGCAGGAGTCATCTTAGAACCAAAATTAGGATTTGTCCCAAAGGAGAAAAAGAACTTTTCCCCCCTCATACAGTAAGAAATCCTGAAATCCTGTGTAATGACAAAGTAATTGGCTTTCGCACAGGTGTTCATCTAGGGTCTGGAGGAAGACAAGTTGCAAGATGTTCATTTTTGCTCTCATCTTGTCCTACACGCATATGTCTTTACTGATATATTCATAATAGATGCAAAGCTCACCTTTCTGTGGAGTCCACTATACTGTGACCCATACTTCCTTACTTATCAGTCTCAAAAGCAGTCATAGGATTTAACATAGAAATTTCCTACATGAAACTTCTGCCACACAAGGCTCAAATATATCTTACAATATTATCTGTGAAACTCCGTCCCTGGGATTTTATACTGCTGCTTCTTCCTGCAGTGTTTACTTCCTCTATAGAACTGGTAACAACAATAATGTCTCTGGAAAGTATGAACTCCCTTTGGAGTGTAGTTGGTTCTTGAGATGCAATATTTTAGTCACTAATTTTTGTTTATATGAGTATATTCTCAAAAACTTATGCTAGAAGCAGTTCTGTGACTGTGATGGATATGCACAAGAAGTTTATATGTAATATTTCTATTAGCATTCATCAATATATTAAGAAAAAATAGATAATCCCTTGGGCACATTAAGCCTTCCTAGTCCATCAATTTCTTGCTACAGGATAAGGAAGTTGACTAGTTGACAGATATGGGGGTTTTATGAGAGAAGGACAAGTCAAAGTAATGTATATTGTTCTGCAGCAGCCAGTTTCTTCACAGAAGGATTTTGTTAATAGAGTAAGAAGTTTAATGTTAGGGGGGAAAAAAAAAGAGAGAAATATGTTTTGTCTAGTCTTACCAGATTATCTGGTAAAACAAACACAAAACTTGATTCCTCTGGAATATGATACTGTAGATTTCCATGTGTTCCTGTTAATTTAATGCCTTGTATGTAATTTTACAGCTGGATTCATGAGCTGAAGCTGTTAAATTTAATTTCTAGCAAGCTAAATAGCTTATGGTCTAGTTTTATTATTCATATTTCTGAACCTTAAGCACTAAGACATTGCCTGTAGGGATGTTTTAAACCAACACATGACTAATCTGCCCCGTGAGAATATGAGTAAAGGAGGGGCAATATATCCACAGCTGATCCCCAATGACTTTTTCTCATTATTTCCACAGTCAAAATAGTATAATTTTAAAATTATTGCAATAATAGAGAATAAACCTTGGTGACTAACCTGATGAACTGTGTAAAAAATTCAATAAACCAAAACAAGACTAAAAGATAAAGTGGACTGGAAGAAGTCTTCTTGGCATCATTCCTCACCTTTGACAGACTCACCTGTTGTGAAAGGACACAAAGGGCATTTCCCGCTAATATGTAAACTTTTAAAAACCTGATCTGCAAGTTACAGAGTATGGAAACTAGTTTGAAATGAGCCTTGCTCTCCCACTGAAATTTATTTTAAATCATTCTGAAATTTTGCAGGCCCATACTGGTTTGGATACTTATCTTAATCTTAATGATAAAATGTATTTTCTCAAATGAAGCACCAGTCTTCCTTTAAAGCAACTCTTCTCTTTTATTTTTAAAGTCTTTTTAAGTATTTCTCAGCAAAATACCAGGTATGCATATTTTCTTCATAAAAAATGACAGGCAAACTGCAGTTCTGTTATTTGATGTATGAGTTATGCTCTAAATTACAACTGCTTTCAATTTGACCTATTTTGTTTAGGGGAAAACCTCCATATGGATGAAACCTCCCACATGTTGGATGAATACTTCAGAGACTTGCCACACAAGCTTGACAGAGCTCAGCAAATTTGGCAGGCTTAGCTTCAGAAAGGCTCACGCTGTAATAACCCTGGTATGGCAGATCAGAAACAAAGTGCAACAGGAAAGCAATGCCAGGGATACTTGCTTAGTGCATGTCTGCAATGTATTTCTTTTTACCAAGGTGCAGCTGGTTGTGCAGTATTGTAAACTGGCCTCTTACTGTAAAGCAGAAGCGACAAACCTGAAAATAGCAAGCCACCAAAACATATGAACAGTATAAAGTTGATAGCAAGTCTGAAAAGTGTATGTGTAATGTTAGCATAATGAAATGCAACTTTATGACTTAAGGACTCTGTTTTGTGAGGTGCTGAGTACTCTTAACTTAAGACATGCAATATTTTAGAAAAGGAGCTGTGCAAGGCAAAAAGAAAGGTATTTTATTATGTCATCAGATCTGATTACCCAAAATAAGAGTGCTTGAGTGCATATATCCTATATGCCAACCTTATGTGGAAGCTATTGAAACTTAAAAGCCTCAAGTCCATTGGTCCCTCAACAGCTCTAGTGTCTGAACAGATTATTATGATTTTATTCTAAAAACAAGTTACAGTAGAAAAGCATTAACTACCTTGTTTAATGTAAATTTAGAAATCTAAATAAATGTAGCAATTTATGCATAGGAAGGATACCTGTTGATTCCAATTGGATTTTATAAGCATATGAGTTAAAAGATGATGGCTTCTTCATAATTAGTTGGGAGGTGATTCAGGTTCACAAACATGGATGTCTGGTATCTTTCAGCACTGTAGTTAATGAGACATTTGTGTGAGGCTAATAAATATGAAATTAAAGAGGATACATACATTGAATGGGATTGGCAGACGTGGGACTGTGACCGGTGTCTTTCTAGAATGGCTGTGCATCTACTTTAGTTGCCTAACAAGTGGTTTAAGGCTAACGTAAAAATAAGCAGCTCCAGGCCCCTTTGAATTTTAAGGTCTGTCTCATGTTCTGTCACAACACCTTCTGTTTTGATTTTCTAATGAACAAACCAGAAAGGAAAGAAAGGGCATCCATATATATCTCACCATCTTGCTTATTCAGCTGTGGATTTTGCATAATGCAACAAGGTGAAACAACATTTCTGTCACTTCAGTCTTTTTCATTTTGTGTTTTCCATGTGGCAGTGGGGAGTGTTGAAATCTATAATATAATCTCATAAAGATTTGGTCTTCTCATCCTGAGAATCATCCACAGTGTTTTTGTTTGCCCAGAATTAATGATTTGTTCTTTTGCAATTATAGGTTTTGGGCCTGATGACTTCCATATTGCTACAGTGAGAACTGATTTTGTTGGCTCCCAGTAGTGTCAAAAAGAAACAAGAATTTTAAAGGATAAACAATAAAAATATTAAATCTATATTTTTATATTTTCCCCTATATTTTGAATGGGTATTTTCTTTTTATCGTTATTTTCACAACAAATTATATCTCAAATACTGAATTTATCCATCACTCCAAAAGCCCAAATTTAAATTACAGCATATAATACACCAGCAGGCCTTTTTAAACATTTCAGAATGGCTGGAAATATCATCTGCCAAAAAGCACATGGAACACCTCTTTTAAACAGATGCAGATCAGTGTGCTACAAAGGACACTGAATTCAAGTGCCCTTTAAAATAGTTATCCAGCTTTAAATACAAGCTGAAATGAAAACCAAAAGACGTTCATGAGACTGAAACACCACAGCTTGGACTTCCTCAGACTGTGTGTTGAAGAAAAAGCTGGACTGTAAAAAGTCGTGAGCTGAGCTTCCATTGACCTTTGCTCTGCCTTCTTAACTCTGAAAAGTGCAGTGCTTCAGGACTGTAGATAATTACAGTCACACTTCAAGAAGAGATATTCCAGATTCAGGATACCTGCTAATGTGCATATAAGTAGCAGAGGGGAGAAGAATCAAACATATTTCTACTGGGTAACTGAGCAAAATAAAGTGGTTTAGGAATAACATTTCTTTCTGACAATAGAATTTTAAATTCATTTTTTTTAAAACTCAGTGCAAATTCCTTTTTTTGGTGGGTGTTCTCCTATGTTTGTTTCACTGAAAAATTACAGGACACTGAAAAAGAGACAATGATCCTCATTTTTGTAGGTCAGGTTGAGAGCACAGTTTTGAGAGCAGAGTCCTGTTTTTCCAGATTTCATACTGGAAGGAAAAGGAATAGCATGTTCCATTTCTAACCACTTCTCCTTTTCCTTCCTTCTTTGCCTTTTTCCTATCACCAGTGGTGACAGGAAAGAAATTTTTGTATGGCCTACCCAAGCTATACCCATGTGTAATTATTGTATTTCCTACTCATTCTCACCAGCAACAGCAGAAGCAAACCTGTTACCATTATTTCAAGTGAGCTACCTAAATTGTCTTGAACTTCTGACATAACTAAAGATTTACACAAAATCCAGAGAAAAGTATCGAATGCTACTCTTTCCTAGCTTTATTGTTGATACCATCTTACCAGGTGTAAGGTGGAGCCTCATAAATGCATATAAATGTGTGTACGTGAAAGATGTCTACATCTTGAAGTTTAGCTACCCACGTGATCTCTGCAAATAAAAAGGCAATTATCTGGTGGTGTTTTGATTCAAAAGCTTAGTTTACTAATTGTTTTTAGAGCACCTGTCTTTCAGTGCTCAGGTCAACTGTTGAGATTTGCACTCTGCCAACACCACTGAATGTCTGCAAAGCACTAGTAAGGAAGGTGTAGGACCAGGAGGTCTTCAACTTTTTCTATTGAAGGAAGACAGCAGAAGGAATAGCTGGTAAAATGATTAAGTGAGAAAACTTCAACAGGTAAGAATAAGGAAGGCAACCAGTTCTCAGGAGAGTCATAGAAAGTTTTACTCTCTCCCATTGACATGAAATGAAGTTAAGAGAGCATGTCAGAGAGTGAGAAATAGGTAATTAGCGCTTCAGAAGAGCTCGGAAGCAAGAACACCACTGGAGTGAACATGAAGCACAAACAAGATCATTACATTTATTTTTCAAGGACAAAGAACAAATGTTGTGAGATACTTCAGAGAATACACTAAAGCAAAATACAAGTAACAAGTTGTAACTTTCTCCTTTGCATGGAACCAGCATCTACATAGCTCTTTCGAGTAAATTTTAAGATTTTGAATTGCAAAAAGGTATGAAGAGGCCCTTGTCAAAATGAATCCAATCATGATATGCATCTCATGTCAGAATATCAATGAAACTGAGTTTGATCTCCTACTGAGGTAGCAGAGGGAGATCCTTTTCGGTATTTTTAGCAGAAGTCAGATCTTTTAAAACCTTCATGGAATCCAGAGGATTGCCTATACATTTTCTGTATAAATACTGTGAGGAAAAGATGGAGACAATAGTCCCTCTCCTGTCCTCCCTCAGTGCTATACCTTCTTTAAATTATGTCACTATACTTGTGAAAGGCTTTTTTCAAGGTTAGAGAGGGAGGAGCCAAAGCAACTATAGTGAAAGGTAAAGTCAGTACACAAAGAGAGTGATAACAATGTCTGCTTTTAACTTTCCTCAGCGTCCTCTCTTGCCTTGAGCAGAGGCCTCCAAGTATTTATTACAGCAAAGTTGTTCTCTTCCTGAAAGCTAAGTTTAAGTTTGATTGCTTCACCATATTGAAGGCAAAATACATACTTTGAAGAAAGTACAGTTCATATTTTAAGGTATTTCATCAGTCAAGGCCACAGCTGGCCAATACCAAAAGAGCAATCATGTCAACAAAGAACATCACAAAATCAGACACATTTGCACTCAATTAACAGTTTGCTTAAAAATAGACAAAGATAAGCCCTAAAGAGTGTGGTGCCCAGCAACCCCAACATTATATATACAGTAACAATGCAGTTATCATCATGCCTTACCACTCCATTTGCTATAACAACCTTCACTATCAGTTCCTTATTGGGTTTGAACGTATTTGAAGATATTATCATAAAGCTGTCTCCATGATATGGTCAAAGGGATGACAATCTAGTTTCTTTTAAAAGTGAAAATTATATAATCTTATTATTTTCTAGTTAAATTCCTTACTAAGTGCTGATTAAACATAAGCTCCTGTCATGTATGGGTGGCAAAGATGACTGTATGTCACTTTTACTGTACTTGAGGTTCAGCAGAAACTATTTTGATGGTTTTAGAAGTTACTTCTGCTTCAAAATTATGCAAATCTGTGCATAGAGCCAAAGATACAGGAATCAGTGGAGTGCAGGAATGCTCTGGACTATCACCTCTTCAGGGAAAGGCCACTTCTTTTTTATGGCTGGAAATCAGTCAGGACGTAGCTTTTCAGCCCTTTTCCATCCCTATGATTTGGGAATTCATGCATGCAGGAGAATTTAAATCTGCATAGATCAGCTAATCTGGCAGCTGTTTTGCAGCACCTGAGTAGTGCAAATCAAAAAGAATTAGACTGAGAAGAAAACTCAAGGAACAGCAGGTCACAATTCAGTAAAGCATTCAGCCTCACCACAAACATTTCCATCTGCAAAGCTGTATCTGGAGAAGGCATACAGCATTTACAGAGCACTCAACAAAAGAGTAAACTCTTTGTTATTTTCCATAGCAGCTTTCTAATGAAGGAAGGCACTTGTAGAACAGCAGTAATAACTTTCCTTTTACAGGAGTATAGTTCACTAGAGATGGTTCCCACATGGAGAAGAAATGCCTCAGATATTTTTTAGCATTTCCTTTGCACTTGGGACCTATTTATTACTTCATATACTTGAATGTAAATGGCAGTTAACACACAGTTATGAAGGGGAAGTGATGTAGGATTCTAAAAGATACAAATTGCGGTACATATTAAACTTTAATTTGCTGCTGGTCTCAAGTCCTTCAGCTTTTTTAGGACTGCAAGGCCCTTTCAGAATTATGGTGGACATGAACTATATTAGCTATTGATTAAACCCAGTGCTACTAGCTAGCTCACTGGAAGAATAATATCAATATGTTCTCTTCTATTTTCACTTCTCTCATGCTGCAGAGAAGACATGCATAAATAATTGCAGTTTTTGTGGAAGTCCAAGTGTACCATACCTGGCCTCCATGGCCAGATTAGAGTTAGGTGATTTACAACATTTACATTTGTAGCAATGTGTTCTCTAAATCCTAATAGTTTTACTGATTATAGTGAAAGTAATGGAAAGTATCACAATTAATTATAAGATTCCGTGCTTGATTAAGACACCTGAATTTATATGTCTACATGTGCTTGTCTCCATGTGTGCTAGGTGCATGAGGTCCAGTGGCAGCCAGCAAAAACTTAGCAAATGCAGTCAATGGAGCTGGAAAAGCCATTCCCAGCTCCAGATACAAAGAGAATTAAATCACTCTCTAGACTGTGCTGATTAGATAATTACTATCACACAATGTTGAACACCCTTATTGGAATTTGGCTCCCTAAATTTAACATGCCTGCTTACAAAATCCAGGTGCCATTCAAGATGCCATTGTCCCCTGCGTGCCAGCCTAGGGGAGTAGCCCCCTTCAGGCCTGTGACATCTGTTCAACCTGCCACAGATGTCTTGGACACAACTGAGCACCTCAAAATAAAATGCTATAAATGGGAGATTATATTCAACTTCATCCTTTTTAAAATTTTGGATGCCTAATTTCAACTTAAAGAGATACTTCTCTCTCATGGTGTTTCACAGTTTGGAAGCTGAGGGAAATTTTTTTTTCTTTCAAAAAAACAAGAACAACCAAGTATCTTCTATTTAGCCCATAGTCCAGTGGTAGTGGTTCACATCCTACCTGAGTCATAGTTGAGCACTTGTATTTGACTGCAGTTCCCTAGCCATCATTATAATTTTTCCAGGAGTAATACCGATCAGCAGGCCATGGAGTTACCAATGTTCTTAATCACAGCAGCTGGACTAGAAAATGTTTAATTGGGCAATGAAAAACATTAATTAACCAGAAGAAACTGACAGCTCCTGTTCCCTGAAACCTCTGAAGCCTGGCAGGTTAGAAACACTGCTAGATTCATACTCTTTCAGCCAAAGGATGCAACTGTAACCACATTTCTCATCAGTGATAGGTGTGCTATATACTCTGGAATTTGAAATTAAATCTCTGGTCTCTCTAAGTATTAAGATGGAGTCATCTGTGGATATGCTGAGAGGTAAACTTTGTGGTACATGAGCAACTTCGAAATCATAAGATTAAATCTGTAGGAATTTTCTATACTGCATGTATATGCTTGTGTATGAAGTCAGGAAATCTGTGCTTTAGAACTAGCCTTCTAAAAATAAATTTAGCTATATAAATTCCTCTTTAACCTCAGTTATCCCAGTTCTTCAGTAATCAAATAATTTGTCAGGAAGGTCATTGTCTGGTTATAGCAAAAAGTTGATTTAAAATTTTCAAAATTTTAAAAATCTTTTAACATCATGTTAGAAGTAAATTATCACTCATACTGTATATAAGTGTGTTGTGGATTAATATTTGATTTTTCTGTCTTGTACTTTAAATCATTAAACTGCATGATAAAAAAGATAAATCAAACACAAAAGAAAGCATATTATTATTTTATTATTAATACTGAAGTATATAAGAAAATGTCACTGAGATATTGCTGGGATGCAGTCAACTCATCACTGTAAAAATAAATACAGATCACAAATACAAGGGAATCTGTAAAATAACTATGGCTATTTTTAGGTAAGGGCACCCTTCCACTCCTTCAATAACCTTCAAGTTGGAACTTACAGGGAACTTTCAGTGAGTTCCATGTGACAAATATAATCTCCAGAGAGGACAATATATGGAAACATGGGTCTGAATTTTTTTTTGTTGTCTTTTCTGCTAGAAAATGGTATAATTCAATTACATTTTTCTTGCCTCTAGTTTTTCAGAAAGGTGAAAGCAATCAGGACTGCACTGACACTATGTAATAGTGATAAAACAAATGAAGTCTAATAATTGCCTTTGTGTTCATTAATACAGTATACTATTGAAGGCCTTCTCAGTGTTCAAAAAGTACACATATTTTGTAAATTATTTAACTTTTACATATTTAAACTAGGAATGTTCTGTGCTCAAGTGGAAAACTGAAGATATAGTCTGAATTGTACTGTACTCACATTCAAATGATGAGCATCTTTCAGAAAGAGAAAAAAAGGTCTGTTAACACTCTTAGGCAAGAATGGATTAATTTTTATCTTAATCTGGTTTATAGAAAAGCATTTCCTCCTCTTTGATGTACTATATGCTAAGTGAAAACATCATGCTCTACCCATCAGACTCATGCAAGTGGTCACTCTTTTTTTTGCACTGATGTTACAAAAGGAGATAGCCTGCATGGCTGGAAGGTATCCATGATATTAAACAGTTCGTGGGGCTGTGAAGTGCTGAGAGCAATCATGCAGAGCAACAGGCCACAGGAATGCAAATCATCCACAAAGCCAAAAGTGGAGCTAGCAGGTGGCCTCTCCTATTCATCTGATGTCAACATACTGTTCAGATCAAGCCCTTTTAACATCTGGGTAGGCCCACTATTGCTTCTAATTAAATATAATACAGCCATTCAATGTTCTTGCATACATGAAAACCACACTGTAAAAAGCATATCTTCTGCACACTGAGGGTCACTAGAGTTATATAAATAAATAGTACCATTTAACTTAGATTGTGAGGTAGTTTAAATTTCATATGCTTTCTGTATACTGCTCAGTTAGAACCTCTTTGACATTTCAGTGACTGACCATATTTCCATGGAAAATATTCCTGCTCCTTCAGAGGATTTAGGGGGGAGGGGGGAAAGCCTTGTAATTAACTTTTTCTACCTTTGAAACATTTCCACTGCAAAAGATTTTGAACAGAAACATTTGTTCTCAAAATTAGTTTACAGAGAGACTTTAACTGTGTTAACATATAAACCATGGAAACTGTCATAATATCTAATTAAATTATTACTGACGTTCCAATCAGTAGCAAAAAAACATCTGTAACTGTAATTCTACTTCAGAGAAAGTATAATTAAATCAATTCAGTAATGGGTAGCAAGCTATTGCAGAAATATACTGCAATGCTTTAGAAAGCTGGAATGCTTCAAATATCTTTTACAAGTATAATAAACTTTTTTTTCTTTTTTTTTCAAGTGGGAACAAGAATATTCTTCTGAAGATCCTTTATTAGGATTTAATTTCAATGCATTTATGATTACATTAGTTCTCCTGTCTGAAACAGACTGGAAAAAATAACTACCATCATTCAGAGCCCAGGATAGGAAAGCCCATAAGCGTGTTTTTAGTCTATCTCTATGGAGAGCAAATGGTAACAGCATGCTTCATTTTGATTTGAGAAGATAAGAAAAATAAAGCACATAGTGGAGTGTTTTCTTGAATGGGAACTTTTTCCAGAATTGGAGCCAGAAATGCACGACAAAGCTGAAGTGCATTATTTTAAAAAATTGGGAAAATAGATGGCTTGGGAGGAAAGTAATGGGATGTGAAGCATTTAATGTAAGGTCATAAGGTCAACTGTTGGTAATAGACTGAGAGTTTTAATGTGAATGATGTCTGCTTGGTAGCTCTGTGTAAGGACAGATAGATGTCCAACCCCTAATGGGCAGCTGTGATCATCCCAGAACTCTGTCACAGTTGCCTTTTTTCTATTTCTCCAGTCAGAAAAGACTGCATCCACTGGAATCTCAGTCTGTAATGCTCTTTCCCATCCATACTGAGGAGACTGATATTTGGAAAGAAGCTTTGCCTAAATTGATCTATATTCTAATTATACTCATAACATGCATAATTGCGCTCCCTCCTCCAAAGCTGAAATCATTACTGAAACAAAATTTTCTCAGTAAGAGACAATAAAACCAGAAACACATCAAACTTCTGCCTCAGCCACTTTTAATTGCAGATTAAGAGGCTGAATTATAAGCAGTATTTTTTTTTACTTCCTTGGACATGATATTCATCCACAAATTCCATTTCATTAACTCAGATGTTCAATAGCATATATTCAAATAAACAACATCTAGTTTTCATTCATTATTCTGATATAAAACCCCACATGTCTACTAACAGTCACACCATGTACAAGAAAATGGTACCTCAATAGCACTTTCAGAGCAAACATCAGGTTTCAGCTGCATAATTTCTGTTGATTTGCAGAAGACTCTATGCCTAAAACCCCTATTAAATGCTTTCAAAATTTATGACTATGTACCTTTTCCCAGTGTTAAGTTAGTCTAACTGTAGGCAAAAAATATGTGGTCCAAATATGCGCCTGTGGCTGCGCAAATAAGAAATTTATTGGTCTGCTAGAAGAAAGGAAGTTTAGACAGTGTTGCTCCTACTGAGGTCATTGGCAAAACTTCCATTGACTCCACTTCCCACCATTAGGTCTGGGGGAATGAGATTTTCTTTCTCTTTTATGTAAGTAATTCTACCATGGAATGGGTTTGGTTGGGTTGGATTAGATTAGGCTGGATTGAATTAGGTTGTGTTGGGTTGCATTGGGTTGAGTTTTGTTGGGGGTAGTTGTCTGAATTGAAGATAGGGGAGGAGAGAAAAACTATAGCTTTACTGCAGGCCAGGAGGCATCACACTGAATAGAGATCTGCCTATTCAGCTGATGACTATTAAAGAAAAAATATGTAACAATAATGCAAATTACTCCATTGTGATCATCTGGCAGCTGTTATTAGGCAACAAGAGCCAATAGATTTACAAACTGTTTAGTTAAGGAACAGCTATATATGTGGTTATGCAGATCAGACACTAGCACTGAAGCATTTTGATGTTGTATAAACAGAAAAAGGACACTCTCCCTGTAATTTTGATAATTGCATAAAATCTCTACAGTTTTCCATGCTGAAAACATCTGTTTCATATATTATTAAACTTTTTTTGTTTTTTGTTTTTTAACATAAGGGAGTTTAAATATATACACTTAATGAAAGATCTTATCTGGTGACTGTCTTTTTAGCATGTTTTTTACCCACATATGCTTTCTATAGTTTGCAATCTTCTCAGCAAAGACTGAAACATCATCTGAAGTAATTAAATGAAAATAAGTGTTTATTGAAGTACAGCTTGGCAAAATTTTGAAATCAGAGAAAGACAGCAAAAGTTCCAAAAGCTCCAGATTTGTCTTAATTTGTAAACCAATTTGTCAATTGCAAACCTATTCAGAATGTTTCTGTTATGTTTTGTAATGAAGTGTAGTTGTTTTGAAAATAGATAATTGGAATAATTGTCATAAACCTTAGGAGTTCATTTTAAAACCCAACTAAGATACTTCTCCTACCAATCTGTTTCTTAAAAGTCTTACAGTCACATTAAAAAAAAATGTTATTTTGGAAGCCATGTCCATGGTGCAGATATTCCACCTCCACTTTGTACGAAAGCTCAGCTTTTTTTATGGAATGATTGGTCTCCTATAGGCGCTTCAATAAAATGTGTAGGATTTCAGACTTATTATATTGAAGTGTCTACACTAATTTTTTTTTATTCATTTCATGTTGGAAGTAATTATGTTTTGGAGGTGTTATCTCTGTTAAATACTTAGTGGCCTATTGTACATCTGTCAAATCTATTTTGCAAATACGATACTCTTTGGAGGAATTCTGAGCCACTCATATAGATTTCAGCTGGATTAAGTGCTGTAATGAAAGTGCTGCCCAAGTGTATTTTATACTACAGTTAGTGTTTATTTCAGAATCCAATTATACCTGCAGGAATATATTCTATGTCTGATTATCTGGGAATGCCAAAAATACACAGTATTTTGGCAGAATAACTACAAATCTGCTGATGAAGTTAATGCTTTTGAAGAGGAGATTGGGTGAAAATATTGCATACAACATGAATTTCCTCCTCTGGTCTACCAAACAATGGCATTTACTTGATGGAAGTGAGAACAAGAGGGCTGGTCCCCTTTCATGTGCTCTTCTTAGCTTTTCCTCTACAGATATATGATTGGAAATGTAGCCATTAGACCTTTTTGAATTGCAGCTTAAGGAAAATAAGGAAAAAGAGTATGGTGTTGAGGGCCAAGCAGCTCAATAAAAGCTAGGCTAAGATCCTCCTGCAGTACAAACAAGTAAGAAGGA
This sequence comes from Pachyramphus minor, assembly GCA_013397135.1. Classification (NCBI taxonomy): domain Eukaryota; kingdom Metazoa; phylum Chordata; class Aves; order Passeriformes; family Tyrannidae; genus Pachyramphus; species Pachyramphus minor. The sequence continues at coordinate 112,313 of VYXB01002072.1, read as the reverse complement.
AAAAGAGAAAGAAATTGTTAGGCAGAAGAATGGGTTGCCTTATTATTTCATTGTGAATGTTTTTTAAGAAGCAGCAATCTTAAATTTTTACTCTGTGTTTGATTAACAGTGATTAAGAACAATAAATAACATTTCTGTTTGGATTTCTTGCCACTTACATCATTCTCACCTAAGCAAAAATCATTGATAGTATTTTCCCCTTTGAGTTATAGCAAGTTCTTTTGGTGATGTCTTGATGTACATTCAATAGCATTTCACTTTTACTGGTTGATTGGCTACTTGAAGACCTCAAATTCAAACAAATTCGGTTTACTGTCACTTTGAACTGCATTTAGGTTTTTTGTTTAGATGTTGGCTTTATGAGCCATTTAGGGCAGGTTATATTGTTGTTTATCTTTTTTATTATCTCTAAATGTTCAATGATTCTTATAAATTTGCAAAATAGTTTTTATGAAAATAACATTACTTTTAGTATTAAATATGTTGCTGTTGTGCACATAAAGAACAAAATATACAAAGTCTGACTGAGAATGGAATTATGGTTAAATAGTATTATCATTTTATTTATAATTTTACACCTTTTAATCCTTTAGCAGCTTTACTCTCCATTGCTTACTGACCTTTCTTTTTGTCTTTATTAAAAACAAACTAGCACATTCCTTTATTATCATTCTGGCATCTTGATACAGAGAAACATTGTAAACTTTTAAAAGTTTTACAATGTGTTATGTGATAGTTCCCACACAGAATTGCCCACGTCTTATCTTTAAAAAAGTTTAGAAAACTGTATATTTAGCAGATATCCAAAAAGACTTACAGACAAGCTTAGAATAGATCTCGCAACAGATTCCTTAGTCTGTGACTTTCAATATTACAGGGGAAGGATTTTAGGCAGACTGTAGGCATTTATTAGATCAATGGTGTTAGGAATAACAGATACATTTTTAGGAACAGAGGACCTGGCTGAAATGCAGGCATCAAACTTCAAGGTAATTGCAGACTGATTTTAACTTTATTTATTAATTTAACTGAATTAATTAAATTGCTCAGACCATTTGAATAAAGGAGGATGCCAGCAACAGGAAAACTTACCGAGTTTGTTGTCCTTAAAGAGCCAAGAGACACATTTTAGGGAAATATGTTCTCCTAAGGATTGTAGTTTAAAGTTATGGGGTGGCGGGGGGGGGTGGGGGGTGTTGAATATAGTTGAAATAGAATGCAGAACATTCTATTCTACGTATTACAGTGAACAACTGCTCTCCTACCATTCCTCCAACATCTTCTTGCCCAAAGCAAGCCAATGGTTATGTCAGGCAGGCAGTTAAAGGGACCTTTCCAATATACCCAGGATATCAAAATACCAGGTATAAGGGGAAGAAAATAGAAGTATAAGGGCATGCAAAGATGAGTTTTTCTCCAGTTGATCCTCTACACTTGTGCAATTCAAACTCCTGTACCGTGTAATGATGTTCTCTTGCTTGGGCACGTTCTGAGAAGAGCATGTTGATGTGGTTTAACTACATCTGATTTGCAGGTGCCAGTTTTAGTAAATGGAATTCATAACACTCTGCATTCCCTGTAGAATTAATTGAGAAAGTTAACCTTCTTGGGAAGCTGTGGATAACATCTGCCTGTGTGACTATGAGGGATACATCCAAAAGAGAGTGTTCGGACTTCTGACCCTCACATATACTTCACCTGCTCTGTAAGATGGATTCAGATGCTGCCGTCATCACCTAAAGCATTACATTTTCTCTTTGGATGCAAATGTTTGGCCTGTTCTTCAGATGAGGGCTGACAGTAGTACTACCACCATTCACATAGTATTCTACTGCCTAGGGTATGCAGACAAGGTCCCACCTTAGCCTCAGGTGACTTGGATCCTCATCTTCTTCCAGAAGATGAAACCATTCAGATACTGTTCTACTGAAGGTGCACTGCTGGACTGCCAAGAATACAAATTTTGGAAGCAAAAAGAGTTATATTTCTTAAAATAAGGGTTGTGAGGCAGTGAAACATGGCTCAGAGAAGTTGTGGATGTCCTGTCTCTGGAAGTGTTCAAGGCCAGGTTGGATGAGGCTTTGAGCAAACTGGTCTAGTGGAAGGTGTCCCTGCCCATCTGCCATGGGGTTTAGAATTAGATTATTTTTAAGATTCCTCCCAACCCAAACAATTCTATGATTGTATGAGCACTCAGTAAGTAAGATCAAAAACATGCTTGCATTGTTCATCTATATGCTTTACACTACATAGACGGAACATAATCTTGATAGCAAAGACTAAACCAGGTAGTTTATTATTAGATTATGCTGATAGATTTGGCTAAAGAAATATTTCTTAAATGAGTGTATGATGGTAATTTTTTTCTTCCATGTGACTATGCAGTGAATTTGACAGGTATAATCATCATCATTTTCACTTCACAAAGACCTGTGTTATAACAGAGATTACAAGAATCATTGAGTACACTCCACTTAATTCTATTAATGCTTCTAATACCAGAAAATGTAAAATTATGTTAGACAAAGTTCTATTAATTTTCAGATTATTAATACCTTTCGGTTTGAGACTGTCTATGCTAATTCTATGGAAAACAGTTTTGTTTAATTGAAGTTCTGTAAAGAGTCATATAAAAATGAGTAACATCACTTTGTAGTCCATTAAGACAAAAATATCCATAGTGTTCAGAAATGAATCCGGCAATAATGTGTTATCCTTTAACTAAAGAATTCAGTGCTTTGCTTCAAGATCTTCTTAGCACTTCACTCACCCAGGATCCTACAACGTCCTCAAGGTACACAGAATGATATACGGTGTTCTGTTTAATCACTGAGCATGTGAATTGGTGCAAGTTTTTTAGATGGAAAAAGTGCTCAGAAGTATACTTGTATGGTCTACACTTCTTTACTCATGTATAAAGAAACACAGAAGAGCCTCACATTGTGTATTCTCTTTGTGAAAGAGTATTATAATCAAGCTGATATTCTTCTCATTTATATAAGCATGGGCACTTTTTTTCCTGTTTTGGAATATTCTTAACTAACATAACCCATCTGTGACAGCTGCTGTTGATAAAAACTCACTGAATGCTGCTCTGCTTGAAAACATCATGTGCTGATTTGGGGTTTGGTTTTTTTCTTTCACAACACTAAACAGTTATTAGAAATGATTGATTGGCTTTTTAGTCTGGTATTGCTTTGTATTATACCATTTTCTTCTGGTATGTTTGTAGGAATTCTTAATTTATTTGATTAAAATTCATTACACTTGTGTGAAGGAAATGCCAAATAAAGTAAGAAACTGCCTAAGTTATTAGGTTCGTTATCCATGAATGGCAATTCTAGAAAGAAGGAACAAGCAAACAGAGGATTTTTTCAACAGTTGGAAAATTGTATTAGGCAAATAATAGTTAATAATTAATTAAAATGGTTTAAGAAAATTTTGTAAAGCGGACACAGTAATAAAAGATTACATGTTAGGAAACAGAAAATAACGCCCACTGTGATTTAGACTTTTGTAAAAAAAAAGTCTGGTCTTGTTTTATACCAATGCAAATTATATAATATTTTCTATATTTATGACTAATAAAATCACATATTTCATATAAATGCTAACAGGATAGAAATGCCTTTTGTTCTGGAATTTCCTAAGGTCGGAGTATTTGAATATGGTATTGGATTACAATTCTTTTATGTATGAAGAAGGTCTGGGGTTTTCATTTTAAAGGAAATTTAAAAAAAAAAAAAAGAAAACAAGATAAAAGAGAAGAGAAACCTGATGTAACAGCCCTTTGATCTCCCACTACACTAGACAAAATTTCTTCCACTTGAACAAATGAAGTAACTTGATATCACACTTAGAGTGGTCTTCTTTGTTGATTATCACTAGAAGGAATAGGTCACCCTGTTAGCATTTGCTGATAGCAGCGTAATAGCAGAGAGGAGTGTTGGGTTCTGGATGGAGAAGAGTTACCTTTAGTAAGGAGGGACTGTTCTGTCTGTTGTGATGGACCCCTTTTGATCCTTCTAAGGTGCTTTGGTTTTTCCCCTCATCACAAGTCTGACTGAATATATGATTCCTGAATATCTGAGTTTTGTAGTAAATACCTTAATTTTTGTCTTCCACACAGAATCTTTGTCCTGGAGGGATTTGCAAAGCCCATCTGTCTGCTGCTCTGGTCAGAGAAGTAGCTGATTGGGCTTTTGAATGCTGAGAAACATCAAAGGAATGGCTACTCTTTGTGGCCAGATCAGGAAGAGTAGTGAATTCAGTACAGCAGAGAGAGCCAGCTCAGTGCGGTAATTTTGGTATAAGTTTTTCCATTAGGTGCACAGATATGTATTGCACATATTTGGGGACCCTAGATTGAGTGCTATATAGTATGGATGCAGCCAAGTCACCAGGTGTCAGAGCTAGATGATGATCCCTGGCCCTCTTAGATCACTGAAAGATGGCCACCAGCATTTTGAGGCATGTCCTAAAGACTTGTAGGATGGGTGTCAGCCACATGAGTTTTCACAGCAGTGAGTCTGGAGCCCTGTCAATCAAGAGACAGTAGAGCACAGCTTACAACCAGTTCATGTTCCTTTAGGTGGCTGCAGCAAAAGCAAATGAAGTTGCAGTTACAGGTCAAGTTGCAATTTCTGAGATGTTGGCTTAAATCTCAGCAATATTTGAACACATTATCACTGAAAGAATATTCCTCTAGACCAGCAGCTGCCAATATGCTAGCTACCAAGCTGGCAGTCATGCCTGCTACTGTGAAGGCATGAGTTCTCACCAGAGAGCTGTGCTTTTTAATGTGGGAAAAGTACTGCTTGTAAAGCAAAGTATTGGTGTCCTTAACTTTCAGGAAACTACTGAAGGGGAAACTATTTCAAATAAATGTAAGGGGCACATGCCCCTTACAAACTTTTAATTCTGAGGTGAGCTGTTGACTTGAAACATTTCAGATCAAATAGTTCAATTTCAGCAACTGGAAACTGGATTTTGTAGTGGAAAGTGCCAGGAAACTTTAAATAAATAGGGCTGCTCCCCCTGCTTGTAATAAAAATTGCACATCCACAAAAGCACACACATGCACTTCCTCAAAAATCTCATTTGTGCCCACGTGTCTGCTTCTGGACAGACCCAGCAGAGTTGGCCAGAGGCAGACGGGAAGGATAGAGTTATGAGAGCAAGCATGAATAGTCTCGAGTCAACCAGAAAATGAGACTCCCACCTCTGCAGATGTTGCTCGCACATTGTGGTTGTGCTGCTTGTGTAAGTGATAAACTTGAGAGCTATGCGTAATTAGAGTATCTTACAGGTTGTATGTGTGCAGACATCACCGAAGGGCAACAGCACAGCCTGGACACCAGTTCTGCTGATAATACAGAGGGTGGCACCATTCCTTTCTCATCAGCACAGCTCCTCTGTTATATTCCCTGACTGAATGCATAACTGTCAAACAGGACAAGATCCTTCCCAAGACAGGCGTTAAGACACACAGAGTGTTTCATTGCACCCCTTGACATCATTCCCATTAGGCTAGCTGCCATGAAGTGTGGATAGAAATGTGAACTGTGCTTCTCAGAGGGTGGGTGGCCTATTTAATGCTTACAGTAGTGTGTGGTTATTAATGTACCCTCTCAAAACAGAGGAAAACCACTAAAGCTGCATGTTGAGGGAGTTTAGGGGAATCCCATAGACTGACAGCTTCAAAGAAATGCTCTCTAATAAACATGGGTCCCTAAGAAACAAACCAAATAGTAATATATTATTAAAATTAAACCCACCTTATTAAAAGAAGGACTTTATTATAGTATTTGGACTATTTTTCAGGTTTCTTGGCTCACACTTTCCTTCCTGCTGTTCCAGACTTTCCCACAAGCACTGTCACAGCTATAGGCTTCAACAGCCCTTCCTCTACTATTGAGTTTCTTAAAACTTATTTTTCCCCATTAAAAACTGCACATAGAGCTCTTTACTAGTGCCATTTTTGATTTATTTTAATATAAAAAAGTAACTTAAACTGGGAAAACTTCTTTCTTGAAATGAGAAGTGACAGCAACAAATGCTAACACAGAAAGAGAAAATACCAAAAATATTCTTTTGTTTCTATTTTGCATAATTTTTTTTCCAGACTTGCACTTATATTGCTTATTGTGTTTCTCTTTTTACAGTGATGGGCTCACCTTCCTCACCATGCTGATTTTCAGTCCCATAATAGATAAGTATGAGGGAACAAAAAAAAAATTTAAAAAAAAAATTTGGGGCAGTAGTCAGATCCATGGCCCAGAAAACAATTGTTCTCTGCTTTGGGCAGTGGGGGATTAAAGAGTAGATGGGTACTTGTTTGGGCTGTTTGAGGAATGTGTAGCTTCTGTATGTTGGAATCAATAATCCATTTACTAGTACTCAAATTTGGCTATACAAACAGTTGCTAACCAAATAGCTAAGCAACAAATAGGGTGGGGTATAAGTTTAAACTCGTTATTATAAATCATAAGGAGTGTGAGAGACTGTTGTAATACTTTGGGACTTTGATAAATGGACAAAAAAGGAAAAGTATCATCATATTATAAATAGTTACGTCTGCAATTGGTTGCATTTTAATGCCAGAGGGCAGAATCGGAAAGAGGTATTTGCATATATTGTGCTCTAATTTTAAAACAGTATGTCTATTTAATTTCTTATCTTCTAGGATCATGACAGAGTTAACTTTTTGCTCCCTTCATAAAATAAACTGTAGAGAAGCATTGTCCACTGGTCTCCTGAGGGCATTTAAAACAGCAGCAAATATCTAAACAATACTTATGACATTATTCTTATAAGAGTAACAGCTGTTGTCAGGTCATATCTTTCCAGAAAAGGGTGAAGACATTACATTCACAAAGATCATGTAGAAACATTAAATATAACTTTGTATGCCTAAATGTGTCAACAATTTAACATCAAAAGTGATAAAAAGAACATCTTAGCAATAGTTTACAGAGGTAAAAAGGTGGGGGGTGTTCCCTTGAAATGTTCTGTTTCAGTTACCCTAAAAGTATACATAAATCCTGCTGAATTTATATAATAGCTTCATTTGATTTTTTTCAAGCCAAACTTTTCACAAAATAACTGGTGTGAAGAACCTTCGTCTGTTCTTTTTATCCAGTAGTTCAGGGGTTAAAGTACTAATCCAGGCAGTAGCTAATGAATTTTCTGGGTTCAAGTATTTTAGCCCTTATCTTTGAAGAAGGGCTTCAAAGTTAGAAATCCTTCTGGGAGCAAGTGGGCAGACTAAGCTTCTTCTGTTGAAATGTTATTTTATGCTCTAGATCAGGGCTCGAAACACAAGCAACTAACAGTTGAGTGAGTAAATTAACTAGAACCAGCATTTATATTACTGAATATCAGGAATGTAAATCAGCCCTGTCCTACACATTACGGGGTCTGGCTTGTTAGCCTGCTCCCTTCTCCAGACCAGTCACAATACCAATACTGCCCTGCAGAAAGGGATGTCATTAGTTTGGACTTTGTTGCTCATACTCATTGGGATCATGTCTTATCTTCCCGTTTGGAAACCACTGTTCTAAGGCTTACAGCATTTATCTGGAGGAGGGTGATCAAAACTTTAATTTCCATGATTCGGAACACATATGGTAGAAGACAGGATTGTACTGGAGGATCAACCCATGTTTTGAGGCATGTCTCTCCTGTCGCTTATACAGGAATATGTTCCTCATTTCTTAATCACTGGAAAGTTTTTCTGTTGGTAACTTGTACCTTCCATACTGTGGTTTCTGTCTGATACTTATTGACCAGTGTTTCACTGACTGAGAAATCAAATCTCTTTCTTCCTCTTTATTCCAGATTGTCCCACCAGGTACACTTCTTAAAATCTAACATTATTCCTTCATTCTTTCCAGATAAACCAGATCTTCAAGATCTTACTCTGCTGTTTCTTTCTTACTTGAACAACATTTTTTTCCTGAAGTGTGAGGCACAAAACTGGGCACAGCAAGAGTTGATCAGAATAGAAGGATTCTTTGATGTGCCCTGCACTCTGTCAATCTCACATTAGAAATGACCTTCCTTAAAACTTTAGAAACTCCTGAAAACTTCTTGTTCTACTGTGAGTTACATCCCTCTTATAGAGGCCTTAGAGCCTCGCCCCCCCACCTCCTGCTACAGCTTTCTGCAAACACTGAGGGGGTTAATGATTCATTAAACCCAGGTGCTTTGCCTTTTTGCTACATCTGATAATTTATTCTCCAACAACAGTCATGGAATTAAAACTAAATGAAACAGTCATTAAGAAAATAGCTTATCCTATGGAATGGTCACTAACTAAGAATTAAGCAGTCTTAAGGTAAGTGAATAATCCAGCCAGTTTTTAGACCTTCTCTTACCCAAAACACAGGATCAAATTTCTTTATTAACGCAACATAAAGTATCCAGGAAATCATCACCCAGATATTTAGGATGTGAGTATAGCAGGCTGTACAAATAATTGCTTTTTCTATATGACCACAGAACCAGAATATACAATGCAATTCTTATTTCCTCTCTCACTAATCAAAGTAACATTAATTAATAGTTTCTTAAATATTTCAGAGTTAAAACAGGAATTCACAAACAGTGGCAGTGAGAACCATCACACTACATTCTGCCAGAAGAGGCTGGAAACACTTCAAAAAAGAAGCAGGTAGAGGGCTTGAGTCAGGCATCTTTTAAGGAAATACCCAAACTACTATATTATGTCTTAACTATGGGTGCACTGACAGTGGCAGAACAGGGTTATGAAGGGCACCCTAGACTTAGGGTTTTAAAACCATAGGATTTAAAGCATTTGGAAATTTTTCATTTTCAAAATTTGTCTTTATTTTTCACTTGACAGGAACAATTAAAAAAAATGCAAGTCAAATTTGCAACTGTTCTGAGTGACCTCAAATTGTATTTTAAAAAAGGTTATGAAGGAGTAGAGATAATTGTTACTGGAAGAAAAAAAAGTCATCCATCTTCAGTAGTTATATAGTGTAAGCAGAGCATACATCTGAGACTCTATTCAAAGCAAAACACTGGAAAAAAAGCCTGCAAATTTATCATGACAGTATAATAAAATTTTAAACAATATAAACCACTTTAAACTGCTATAAATAGTAACTTTTACTTAGACTCACATGCGGATGAAGTTTTCTTAGTATGGAGGGCAGGAGATTAAAGATGTTCTGCCAAAAAGCAGGATTAAAAGATAGAGTTCAAATGTATAGTTAGGGCTGGGAAAGATGACGGATGGTAGTGATTATTTTAGAGCTCCACCAAGCACCTTTGTCCAATTATCCAAATGCTTTCTTTTTCAGAACAGCTTGGAGGAGTCTAGAGTTGCTGGCTGGCCTATGAAGCAGATGTAAGTACTGTTGCTGGAGATTGTTAGTCCTATTGTCTTTAAATTTGTTATTCTGTAGGGTGAGAGAAAAATACTACCACTTATTCCAAAACATTGAGTGCAGGTACAAGAGCTGTATAAGCACAAAGAGATTTTGCTTAATAAGAATTTTGAAAATATATTCTTTTACTTCACATTTTTTCTTTCTCTCACCTAGACCCCAAGCTTCAGATTCCTTTCTCAGAAAAAAAGGTTGAGTTGTCTTTCTAAGGGGCCCATTTCACTGATTACCTCAATAGTTTCACCCGGGATGTCTATTTCTCTGGAATTTCCTACTACTCTGTATGTGACAGTTTAAATGAACTAAAATACTTTGGCTAATGTGCAGGAATCTTCATAATAATTATTTTAGAAAATACTTTTTATGAAGCTGATCAACTTCAAATCAAAAATACTAGAGGGTGTAAGAAAACCGCATCCAAAGGTTGTTGCGAACATCTGAAGGTTCTCATAGAAAGCTCGTAGAAAAACCTTAAATTATTACTAAGACTGAAAAACAACACCAACAATAATAATAATTGAAATTTTCCTCTCCTTTTCACTAAATATGAGACAAACTATCAGATTAAAATGTGCGTAGGCCATGTTCTAACTTTCTCACTGGTAGAAGAAGGTGGTTATTTGTGTATCGAAAAAAACTTAGATAGTTCCAGAGTCCTGTTGTATTTTTTAATTACATCCACTTCAAAGTACAAAACCCTCCCCAGGGGATTTCTCTTCATCACTAAAATAGTTAACACAGTGGTAGCTATATCACCAGAACAGTAATTATCAACATAATGTGCCAGCCCTGTATTCGCTTTACCAAACAAAAGGGCTGGGTCAATACAAAATTATTAGCTAGGCCCTTTTATCTAACTCTTTTCACTTACTTAAATCTTTAAATTAAAATCTTTTCAAATGCAGACATAAGCTTTAGCTTTGAAAGTGCCAAAACAGAAAGATTTTCTTCTTTTGGCTGAAGTTCTACTCTGAATTCATTGGCATTTGCTAGTTGTTTCAGTACTCATGAAACTCCTGTTCTGAATGAGTTTACAACATCAAAACGTTTCACCAGATGCACTTAAACACAGTGAGCAAGTCAGCACTGTGTCTTCTTTTTGATAACCTAAGAAGATTGAGGGGGTTTAGACATTTTCTCCAGCTCTCAAACCGTGTTGTAGCCTCTCCAGTTTTTCAACATCCTATGCAAAATGCAAACACCAGAGATGTCTGCAGTGTTTTTCAGTATCCATCTCGTCGATAGATTTGGAAGGAAAAAATCAGCTCTCTAGTGTGTCAGGAGAACAGAATAGGACAAATATTTTTGGGAAAATTCAAAGTATCAAAAGATGGTACGAACACAGTGGAACTACTCTTCAGCTGAGGATGAGTATAGATGGCAGGAAGATTATGGCTATGTCTGTGGACAATGAAGCGGGTTTTCTGTGAATAAGTTCAGAGCGCTGTGCACATCTCATTGAAAGCAGTATGAAGGCTTGTACCTTTTAAACATCATTTGTACAGCAATGATTTCAGAAAGATGGTGCCTCAGTTTCATAGGGGAGCTAATACAGAGTGAGGAAAAAGCAGTTTCTCCCAGGACTGTGATGGTGTACATCTTGGGTCTCACTGAGGAATGGAAGGGAAAGATATGGAAATGTGAAACGGCCCTTTCTATTTGATCAAGCAGATCTATTCCAATCTGTATATCCCTGTGGATTTGATTCAACACAAAACATGTGCTGCCTTGAGGGCTCAGTGTGTGCTTACTGGTATTTTTGTAATGGAAATGGCGGAGATGGCCTGGAAATCAGCACAGTCTGAAGCAACTGGCAGAGGCAGGTGGAAGGATTTAGTCTTCAGGCACACACTCTCTTGACAAGCCTGCCATCAGTCCTACCTCCAGTGGCTCCTTTGGAAACAGCTGTTTCATAAGGATGTAAGCTAAATCTACCATATGAAAGAGCCCAGCATTAACATCCCAAATTTTATGTCCCTGTAACCCCACTACAATGATCTTGCAGACACCTTTCTCTGCACAGGGAAGCGCAGTCACCAAGATTCCCACTACTATTGTCAACCTTATCTTGATAGTTTTTGTAGGCTTTTTTTTATTTTTTTTTTTAAATAACTTTATTTCTACACCCCTTTCTTATTCTGCCTAGAACACCCCATGAAGTACATTGGAAAAGCCTATCTGCCTGGCATGCTCTGAAAGATGAAAAAAGGCTGATAAGAAGAAATACATATGCAAATATAATCACAAATATATAGTTTTTCTAGCATCACTCTTTTGGAGTCATCTTAGAAATTCCATGTATGTTAAGAGTGAGGTACTTAAATTCTTAGATCATGATCCCGCTACTGTAGTACCAGTCTCAAGGCCAGTTAAATCACCCAAATTTGTGGCACTCAGTTTGCTACAACAGACCATCTACAGCAGAAATATGCACCTGAGCACTTCCAGGAGGGGAAAAACGTCTCTGGCAGGACTAAAAGGGGCAACTCAAAGAGTAGTGACCACTAGAGTTGAAACCTAACCCCCTTAAAGCCCATGAAGCTTAGTGGGGCCAGGATTTCACCCCAGCCTCGTTTTTCCTGCTTTAAGTGTATGATTTGGCAGGGGAAAAGTTCAATTGAAGGCACACAGTTAGGCTATACATACAACAAATAGGCAGGGAAGGGGCAAAAAAGAGCAACACAAAGGATTACTTTAAAGTCAGACCTCAGCTCTTTTAGCTTTACACAATGAAGGAAAGCACACAGGATAAAAGCAGACTTTGTTTTGTAAAGAGATCTCAGGATGAAACAAAGGACTGTAATTGTATCTTCTATCTGCAAATCTGAGGTGGTGAGGGAAAAGAAAGTGGGTGGATGGTTAATAAGGATGGCTTGAAACCCTGCTTTGTTAACAGAGTAAAATTAGCTTGCTGAGAACCTTTATTTTCCACATAACTTTTAACAGGAGCATTATTTTACATATCTCTACAGTAGAGAGCCTATTTACAAATTTGCAATAAGTAACCACTGAACTTGAGCTAATTTTTCTCTGTTTTCTGTTTCATCTGCTTAATTAGTGACAATACATTTGAGTTGGGTTGCTAGCACATCTATAACTAAAAGTCTGACAGCATTTCCATTCTGCGCACCTCAGGCACTTTCACGCTGTCTTAATTTACTGTTTAGGTATCAGGAGGAAGTTCTTTACAGAGAGAGTAATCAGGCACTGGAATGGGCTGCCCAGGGAGGTGGTGGATTCTCCATCCCTGTAGGCGTTCAAAAAAAGACTGGATGTGGCACTTAGTGCCATGGTCTAGTAACTGTAGTAGTAGTGGATTAAGGGTTGGACTTGATGATCTCAGAGGTCCTTTCCAACCCATCTTATTCTATGATTCTATGAATTTCAGCCTGTGAAACCAAATCTGGAAAAGGCTTAGAGGAAAAGTATTGTTTGGTTTTCAAAAAATTATCTTTTATGTAGCTCTGTTTGAAATGTGGGATGAACCAACTAAAACAGAGGAGGAGTCAATTCACATGTCCTTTTTGTTTTCTCATTTTTGAACATATGAAAAGCCACAGGTGGGTCAGACCAGAGATCTGCAGTGAGCTCAGCACCTGACTGCTGCAGGGATTACAGTAGATGCTTAGAGAAAATAGGTCTGCCTACCTTGTCCCACCATACCTCCCAGCTCCTGCCATAGCATTGTCCCACATATTCATCATAGAAATCAGTTGAATGAGTTGAGATCTATAATTTCTGGTTTTTTGTTTGGTTTTTTTTTTTCTTTTCTTTTACAGTGCTTGGCATCATAAAATCTGCTTCTAAGTACAGTTATATTATTATCAGTTCATTCTGCCATGTCTACAAACCATCTGTGGTGGGGTGTGTGGGAACATACTTTTACTCTTGAATGTTTATATTTGCATGATGATTAGCACCAATGAACTGGTGAGACCTGTCAGTGCTGCCATGCAAAACCAGAACTCAAGAGTCTGTTTTAAAAATCTGGCAAATTCTTTCTTTTCTAACGTTCTCTGTGTTCTTGCAAATGCAAAACGCAGGCTGTCCCTGTCATTCGTTTCAAAACCTGATCAGTTTTTGGCTGGAAGTCCGCTCTACAACTTGACTTTCAAATTCAGAAGTAGAGAGATTTTCCACTCATTTTTTAGGACTTTTCTACCTTGTGCAGTGAATTTCATTATGAGTTATGTCATGGCAGGTGTTCATCTCCCCTCACCTTCTTAATGCAGGAAGCATATGGGGCATTACCCACAATAATAACCCCACTGAATGTCTCTACCAGCAATGACGACGGGAAAGCCAACTGACCAGTCTGGAGTTCCCTTTCATAAGGGAAATTCTGTGGGAGTTATGGGGCTTGTATAATAATAGCCTTATTCTAAAATATTTTCCTATATGAACTTCATTTTTGGGTTATGGGCTTGGGGAAACATTTTTTTAGAGAAAGCACTTAACATCTCTGAATAGCAATTCAAGAATACGTCGATTCAGATTTAATTTCAAATTGTCTTGTTTTGGGGATTATAGATTTAGACTTCTGATCTTATCAGATTGTATTTTTCACACATTTAATTTTTTTAGAAGTGTTGTAGTTCATTTAAATTTGTTTAGCAGATCCATCTTTGGAGGAGGAAATCCCAATGTTATTAAATTCAAGGACTCAAAGAAAGGAAGGTAGAGAAAAATATGTGTGACTTGGAAAAATCTGTTGATTAATACTGAAGGGCTCTCAAACCAATTTAAAGTTAAGATTAATCTGAATCCATGTAATATACAGAAAATCATTCTAAACTTGCAACTTGAGAAGCTATATTTTAGTCCTGAAGAGCTTTGTTTCTTCTGCTACACCAAAGTGAATGTGTATTTGCACTCTGAATTATATACGACTCATCCTCCAAATTATTTTTTTAGAGTATTTACTGTACAGTAATACTTTTAAAATATTATATACCAGCATTTTTTGCAAAACAAGGGTCACAATATAAAAATGCTATACAAATCATATCAAATAATCACTTAGCTAAAGAATAGATAAATTTTAGGGGGTTTATAGTGCTTCTTTTATTCTTGGAATATTTCCAAAGAATTTTTTGCATCTGATTTCCCTCTCTAATTTAACACATCAGACAGTCTTTATTTTCTTCTTTTATTGTTTTAGCAAGACTGTGCTGCCCATTTTGTAGTGTGTGGTATTGTTTATGTTCTGCTCTCAGACTGGACAAAGCAATCCCTCGCAGTGGCAAATACAGAATTTCCAGTGCTCAGTGGAAATGCTATTCTAAGGCAAGTTTCTTGCTGGGCCAGACAATGTCTCTACACTGCACAGCACAGATTGAAGATTAGTCCAAATGCACAGATTTCACAGTGTTTCCATAAAACTTTATGGCAAAACCAGTATGGATATTCTCCTACTCTCCTTCCAGCCAAGAAATATTTGCCAAGCAATCACTGAGATAACATGTGAAAACCAGATCATGAAAACTGCTGTTTGTTTTGTCTTTTCTGAAGTACAAAAAGTAAAAAGTACAAAAAAGATAGAAGTACAAAAAGCATAAAAAATTAAAGATGTTTAAAAAGTAAATTATTAAACTGAAAATAAGTATTGATAGCTACTCAAAGATATCTGTTAACAAAGCTGAGGGCCTTAGAGACTGTGAGTTGGGGTAAATATGACTTCCTATTGGTACCATGCTTCTGTAATCGGGAATGCTGCACCACCAGACAGCCCTCTGCAGTGGCAGTGGAGTTATTGCCAATAAACTTGTGCAGAGGCTTACTTATATAAGGCTGCCAAAAAATCTTGCTAGTGTTAGATCCTGTGATTTTGATTATGTATAACTTTCCTCCCATTATATGTGCTCAGGTATTGTAAGAAAGATCTAAGTGATATACTGGAGGAAGGTTGAAAATACTTTTATTTTCTTAAAACTTTGAAAAATTATATTAAACTCTGTGACCCATACTGATGATTTGGAGAGCGAATCCTTTAAAAATGAGGAATTCAAGGACATCTGTATATGCGGATGAAGGAGTAAAAAAATCATAGATAACTGTGTTTCTATATAAGCCACACTCTGCTTAAGGATACAAATAAGTAGAGCTTTGTTCTGGAACAGAGCTTGTTTCTTTTGTCTTTTTATTATGAAGGGTTCCCAACAACAATACTACAAGACCAGGAGAAGAGAAGGCTCCAAGTACTATATTTTAATGTAGTGAATAGTTATAGCCACAAAGACTGAACGGTATCTTGATGCCAAATCTGAAGTTTTTTTCAGTTTTCAAATTTCACTTCTACTAATGGTTTAACTGTTGCTTCTTTGTAGTAGTACAGTAATGAATGTATATCAAATATCTACAGGGAAAATGCAATGGAAATTTGTTTAATCTACTTTAAACACCAAACAGTTGGAGATGCAATAAAGAGTAACATTAAAAGGAACAGTAGATTTCAGAAAGCAGCATCAATAGTACACTGTGATTAGAAGGATTCCTCTTGACAGACTCTGCTCTTACACAGATCAATACCTCTGCATGAATTGTCATTGCATTACATTTTAAATTAAGAGATTTTTATCCCCTCCATTTTTCTGGATCTAATTAATGCAATGTGAAACAGGGTTTAAGTTCACCATGTGAATTCTACCATTTCTAACAGTCAGTGGTTCTATTTAAGGCATGCAGACCAGACTAAATAAGGTTATCATCAGGATCAAAGGTTTTGTTACAGTAAGGAGTAAAATATAGATTGTTCACAGAAGATGGAAACTAAAATGGTTTGCTAATTAAACACCATAGCATGAAAACTAATATTAGGACTCAAAATTGGTGTGATATGTACTTGACAGGAAGTGGTCATTGCCCCAACTGTGTCAGAGTTCAAGAAGAGTCTGGATGATGCTCTTAGTCATATGGTTTAGTTTTAGGTAGTCCTGCAAGGACCAGGGAGTTGGATTTCATAATCCTTAGGGGTCCCTTCCAACTTGAGATATCCTCTGATAATATCAACTCACTTTTGATATAAACTGCTGCAGAAGTGTTTGGTAAGGTGCAAAACACATCCCAAATTGTATTGTAAGCAGCTGTCAAATTGTCACACTGTCAGTCACCTGACATGATTGATTCAATCACTATTTCTCAGCTAATTACAAATACTGTTGAAATAAATATGTAATATATCAGAAGATGCTCCTGCAAATCGCAGAATCACAGAATAGGTGAAGTTGGAAGGGACCACAGTGTGTCTAATCTCCCTGCTCAAGCAGGGTCAACCTAGATTACGTGGCAGAGAATTGCATCCAGATGATTTTTGAGTATCTCCAATGAGGGAGACTCAGCAACATTTCTGTTCCATGTTCCAGTATGTGGTCATATGTGGTCAATTCCTCATATTCAGGTGGAACTTCCTGTGCATCAGTTTCTGCTTGTTGCTTCTTGTCCTATTGCTTGGGACCACCAAGAAGAGCCTGGCTCCATAGTTTTGACACCCACCCTTCAGGTACTTATAGATGTATATGAGGTCCACCCTCAGTCGTCTCATCTCAAGGCTGAACAGGCCCAGCTCCCTCAGCCTTTCCTCATAAGACAGATGCTCCAGTTCCTTAATCATCTTTGTAGCCCTCCACTGGATGCACTCCAGGACCTCCATATCTCTCTTGTAGTGAGGAGCCCAGAACTGGACACAGTAGCCCAGATGAGGCCTCAATAGGGCTAAGTAGAAGGGCAAGATCAGCTCCCTTGACCTGCTGGCAATGCTCTTCCTAACACACCCCAGGACACCATTGGCCTTCTTGGCAGGAGGGCACACTACTGGCTTATGAACATGTTGTCTACCAGGACCCCCAGGTTATTTCCTGAAATGTCCTATGTTTTATGTCTCCTAGCATTCTCTTTGGTATATTTGGGCTTTAGTAGTCTAATTCTTAAGTGTTAGAAATATAATGGTAGATACCCAGCCTCCCTGGGATCCAATCTCAAAGAACTCTTGCAGCAACGAGTTCCACCAGCAAACCATGACTGGTATGAAGAAACATTTCCATACGTCACTTTTCTAATTGCTGCCAAGAAATCACTCAGTTTTTCCTTTTTTCTTTCGGCCAGTTGATCTTTCTACGGAACAAGGTGATCCACCCAAACCTAGCAGCTGCAACTTGCTGTGATTCACACGGAGAGGAATGTGGTGTTACATGGGATTTTATACAGAGGCAGAAGCAAACCAAGGGTTTTGGAGGGCTGATCTGCAACACACACCATGGCTTTCTTTGTAGTTAACTTCTGAGTAACCAGTAGAACTAGTTTGCAGTATGAAAATGAATGAGTTAAATGCCACTGAAGTATCTTTTTAAGTGCCACAGGTGTGTTTAAAGTAATTATCTGTATTCCTTTGATGAGCTTTGCCTGAAGGCTAATGACTGTAAACATTCTTGCATAATAAAAGTCTTCATTAGCAGATCGTTAGCAATTGTCTTGGAAAGAAAAAGTGTAAGAGCTGTATGGCTTGAAGGAAACAAAGCTTTTTTTCTTCCTTTTTTTTTTTTTTGGTTTTTTTTTGAGTGTACTGAATGTGATGTTTTGGCTGCCTTTCTGTTTAATAACACTTTGTGTTTAAAATGCTTTTCCCAGTGACATTATGAAATGTGTTTTTGTGACACTAGGAAGTTATGAGGTTTGCAAGGCAAAAATTGGATGCTTATAATGCCACTGGGGTTTTTTTTCCCTTTTCTTCTCCTTTTTTTTTTTTTTTTTTGAGATCAAATTGTCTTCTAAGGAGTTTATTCACATTCTACAGATTTGTTCAAAGTTATTGTGAAATCTGGCTCAGTCAGTGGCAGTTGCTTTCCCCAGTTCTGGCCAACTAATGTTAATAGTCTTTATTAAGTGACTGACTGTGTTGTGGATTTTTATGAGTTACTACCACAAGATATAGGTACAATCATTAGGAGTAGATTTATCCTGAAGAACACAACATACATGGCAAATTTTCACCCTGTACTTGAGAGGTTAACTATGCATACATTTATTCCATGTGCTTTTGAGTATGAAGTGTTCATTATGTGATGTCTTGAAAGCTAAAGAGTAACTAATTTTTTCCAAAACATCTTTGAAGGTTTTGCCCTTTTGTTGTTATGGAACACTTGAAGGATACAAGTGTGGAGTTCCTTTTTTTTTCCCTAGAAATAAATCTCGTTGGAAAAGATATTGGTACAAAGTAATTTTTCTTCAGTCTTAGGGAAATTTTAAAAATACTGTTAACTGAGTAATAAGTGTAAAATGGAACAAATGCATTAAAACAACGTTAGAACATTCTGAAAGTGGAAAAATAAGTAGATAAGAAGAGAACAGCAACTTACAGACAATACATTAACAGGCTTTTAAAAATGAGTTGTTGATAGTTATGTAGACAAAACTTTTTCTATATCTACTAATCAGTGGCAGCACAGATAACCCTTTCCCAAACTTTATTACCTTTATAGTAGTTTTGGCCTGGTATCACAACTGCTGTTAGCAAAGGCAGAAAGCACACAGAGCTGTTTCACTCCTAGAGGTACCAAAGCAGCTACTCCACCTGATATGACCTACCTTTGCTCAACAGAAATGATCTGTGCGTGCTCACAAACTCTGCTATTGATTTTACTGTGCTCCTTCCTGAGTAATTTGACATTGTGGAGTGCTGAAACCCAAATCTTTCAACATGGAAATTCTTCATCACCAAGGTAAGGAAGCTACAGTTTCAGTAGCTGAAGCTTCTGGCATATGTCAGATTTTAATTATCTCCGCCCTGTAATGGCTGCTAACCTCCTCACTTTGAGCCTTGCTGTATCTTCTGGTCTCTGCTTGCTCTATCCGAAAAAAAGCAGTTTTGGAGTCTACAATTATACATGTTCTTGAAGGATGCTAAAATGTATATTATATTTAGGCTTCATATGTTAATCTAAGAGTAACCTCCAGAAAGACTTGGTAGCCTGACTTTCATCGATTGGAGCTGATTTTCCCTGAATGAATTCAAAGTTCATTTGCTATTTTAAGGGAATCCAGTAAGGTTATATTCTGTGGGAGGGCAGTACAGTGGGGAAACAGTGAGGTTTGGCTTGCAGCCAAAATTAGCTGAAGAATTTCTGGGTTTTGGCTGCACTTGCAGCAATAGCAGATTAGTCTATACTGAGAGATTTACCAAGGCCTGCACAAAATTAGAAAACCAAATCTGCTTTTGGTGAAAACTTCTCTACCATGTCAAAGCCTGCTTAGGTATTTTCTGTGCAATCCACCACTGTCTCCTTCAGACATCTGATGGCTGGATCATAGCAAAACCATCAGAGCAGAACATTTATTTTGATCCATTGGACGAGTTTTCTTGGACATATGAAAATGGAAAGAAAGACAGAAAAAAGGGAAAAAGTCTAGAACTTCATGCTCTTCATTGTTTCTCCATAGCCTAGTAATTATTGTAGAGTTAAATGCCTGGATTTTAATTTACATGGCAAAACATATTTCCATTAATATTTGTGAATCACCTACAATATGAAACAGTTTTGTTGCCTCTGAGTTTTTGGCCAAATCTCTTCCAGGCAGACTATTTTTTGTCATAGGAGCCTGACATGAACATTTTATGTTTAAGCATAAATTTAAGCTAATTTATCTTGGTTTTATATCAGTATCTCATTTCCTTAATTAAAACAATACAAATCTCAGCAGCTTCTGACAGTAAAGAGAACTCTGGAGGTCCTATGTTTAGTGAAAGTCATATTTTTTTAAACAAAAAAGCTTTATTCATGTGTCAATGCTATTGATAAATGTTAGTGTCACAGTAGTTAGTGCATAAATATCCATTAGATTTTGGTTTACCGTAAGGGATCTCAATCATCATTTCATAGCTTTTTTTTTCTCTTTGCACACACAATTTGTATATTTTTGTTTTATACTGATTAACTTTTAACAGAGTAAGGGCATTTGCATATATAAGTAAAATTTAGAAATGAGAAATATGAGAAAGCTATTTCATGGAAACAGCATCAGGAAATTGTAGAGAAATAAATATTATATTTCATCTCTGACCATGAGGTCATAGTATACCCAGTTATGAGAAGTCATTTATAAACTACTACCTCTGTGGTTTTAAGGGGTGGAGAGTATTCTTAGTTTGCACCCTGCAAATCACAGAACTAAAGGATTCACTCCTATGGGAAGAAATTTCTGAATTATATCAGTCTAAGACTGAATACTGTTCTTAAAAGCAGGGTTACATTACTAAAATAAATAAATAAATTGAAAGCTGTACTGGGACAAGAGGAAGAAGTTATTTTCACCATAGGAAGAGAACCTCAGACCAAGCAGCCTCTTTTCAAAGTGTGATTGTGGAATGCAGCAGCTGCTCAAGACTCTGCTAACTGTGGGAGATTCATGACCAGTAGATTAATTTGCTTTTCACCAATTATAATTTATCTTACATCAGACTGTTTATAATTACTCTGTCATCTACATGCATTAGCACCAGGTTAACGTGCAAACCATGTACTAAATTATGTCCTGGATAAATCTCTCCTGCTAAATACCACAGTCCTTGTCCTTACTTCCTGAGAATAACCTTTGATCTTCACATCAACAAAAAAAATAATTACTATCTCTGTCCAACCCAGGACAAGTCATTTCACTCCTAAATAACTGCACAGCTGGAGACAGATGTGTTTTTCTCCCTGGGTAGACCCTTCAGGGCCTTCCATGAGGCTTTATATCATACTTGTCATTCGTTTATCAGTGTCCAAATGTTGTACACTGGAAATGTGTCTAAAACATTCTCAGAATTTCAAACAATAACAAGTCAGAATGGGGGAGGGGGGAGAAAAGGCTGAAGGAAAAAATAGAAATCTCCCAGCTGTGCAAACTTAAGTAGCTGGATTAGCAGAAAATGCACTCCAAAAGTCAGATTTTTGCCATCCTCAACAAAAGTTGATTCAAGGAATACATTATCAAATTTTAAATCCAGTACCAGACTAACGAAAAAATGTTTCAAATCTTCCTCTAGTATGTACAAAGATATCCAGACTACGGTATTCTGTTCAGAGGAGTCTTGCAATTTTTTTTTTCTCCTCAAAGAGAAGGTGTTTTCTGATTGGGTTGTAGAACACAAAGGACTCTTACTATCTTTCATTTTTTCAGTGAAAGAAGGTTTTTCTGTGAAGTATATGTGCCAATGTTTGATTCTGGGTTTCCCATACTTTTACCTTCATGTCTTCTTTAGGCACTGTGTTTTTTTGTTCCTTAATAGTATGAAAGACTGTATTATTTTTGTTACATTAAGAAAAAAATTAAATAAGCAATATGGTTCAGGGAAATTATGTATCTCAAATAATTTTTGATGATACAATAAAAAGAAAGAATTTAAAGGAGAACAAATATAGAAAATACAAATTAAGGAAATATTTTTGACATTAACTTGTGAAATTCAATATCACATTCAATATGGTTATCACAATCAGTGATATGGCTACTGATATAAAGCTTATTGCAGTTAAGCTTAATAAATACAGTTGTATGTCTTAGGAGAAATATAAAAACCTTCTGAGCCAATTTAATGAGCCAACTCATATAAAAGAAAATTTTAAACAACAATTCTGAGATCAAATATCATATGAATTTGATCCAATATAACATGTGCAACTCAAACTAAAAAAGAAACATGATATTAAGGAGTATGAATAATTAATTTTTTTAAAATTCAGAAATCAATAGGATTCAATCAGAAAATGTCAATCATCTCTAAATGAGGGAAGAGTTGCCCGATTACATTCATATTTGTTTTTCCTCTTCTTGACAACTATTTACTTTGTCGTCAGACTTCCCTGGTCTCTGCATGAAGCATGGACAGCCCTGGGTTGCTGCTCCTTTGTTTATCCGCAACCCTTTTCACCTGAGAGTGGCACCTCTCCTAGATCTCATAAAACATCAGAATGAAAGTCTGGACAGACCAGCCTTCTCTGGGAAAAAAATTAATTGGCCTATTGTCAAATGGACATGTTCAATTGGCTATTCTTTCTATACTCTGCTATTTCAGAAGTCTGGACAGACCAACCTTCTCTCCTAAAACAAAGGTCTCATCCTTGCTGAACACTCCTTTTCATCATGGAGGTAGGTCTATCTCCCTCTGTTAGTAGAAAATACATCTATGAATAAAATGACCAAGGGCTCACCCTGTGGCTCAAAGGACAAATGTTTTGGCATGGTGATGTCCACAGAGCTAAGGCCAGTATGGATTCCAGTGTCCTATGCAGAATGGAGTCGTCTAGCACATATCATCCCTCAGCTGATCCTATGAGAGAGTGCTAACTAGCATGAGCCTAAACGGTGTCCAGAGAAAAACACTGCAGTTACTAACCAGCAGTTTGGAGATGGACAACAGGATGAACACAAAACCGAGACAATACCATGCTCTGTCCTTGTTTAAGTCAGAGCACACATAGTTACAGTGACTAAAATTGCCATCCTGCTTAATGAGATATATTTCAAGTGTATAGATGAGGCAAACAGACAAAATTTTGGTGTGCGTTTGCAGATCTAATGTGCATGGTCTTACAATTTTTTAGTTATAAACAGTTCTCAAGCACTACAGATGGAAGAAAAACACATTTTTAATAGGCAGTCATAGGACAGAACTAAAGCGAACAATGCACAAAAAGAAGAAACGGCTCCTGTATTTTTAAGTTGACTGCTGAAATACAGTCATATAAGCAATTCCTTTATTTTCTGCAGTGAAATCTCCTAAAATAGTGAGCTGAGTCTGATACAGCTACTATGTGAGGGTCTCACATTACATTCACCAGAGAAATGCAGTAAGCTTTCTTGGTCTACGTCTCTTTAACATGTCTGTGAATGGGAGGCTTCACAGTGACCACAGGATTCAGAGTCCAGATTACATATCCTGAAGCAACCAGGGAGTATCACATTCTGCATAAAATATTTTTCAGCTAATACAGCAAGCAATGATACTTTCAAAAGCTTCTAAGGGGCTAAAAAATTTTAGTTCCCTTTCCAGCCAGGCCCCTGGTCTGTATAGAGTAGGGACACCAAAAAGCTGAGCACCATAACCTCAAGGGTTTGCACATCTCACTATCCCAAAGAGTAATCAGCAAGAGTGAAGCTGCTGTCTCTGGGGTCCAGAAACTGAATGGAGGACTGACTGAGCTAATGAGCAGATACTGCTAAAGCAATTCGGAAGATTCACCAAAGAAGGTCCTGTGTAGCTGGAATTCATGCCATGAATTCCTTTGTTAACCAATATTTTTGCAATCTTAGGCAAAGAATGTGGTATTGGTGTTAAGAAGTAATCATGTCAGTGTTCCCTTTTGCTTAAAAAGCTGAGTGTTAGAGACCAAGATGCAGTAATGTAGGGTTCACAGCAGCATCTGGGGAATACAATCCACATCTCCCATGTGAGTTCTTCAGCCATGAAGGTAATGACCCTCATAAGCATATTTTCATTCCTATAAAAAGATTTGAGCATGCTACTGGAAGAAGAACAATTCTGTCAGACAATATTAAGACCATTTTATCCCAAAATATCCTTGAGAAGAGAAAGTCCACTTGTAATAGCTAGTTAAGGCATATATGGCTGAGAATGACAGGTTGTTTGGCACATACCTGGGAAAGCAGAGAGGGCATGGAGGAGATGCAGGAACAGTCCATGGGTGGAACATGACAGTGGTTGCCCAGACTTCCATAGGGTGGAGTACGCTGGGCTGGATGCTCAACTAGGTTCCAGGAAGATCTGGCAGTGCCCAGTTCAGTTCTTGAGTCACCTGCTACCACAGAGAAAATTTGGGATGCACAGTAGATTATACAATAGAGTCTGGTGATTTGGCCTGCAAATGGGAGGCCAACTTAAACTGCTCATGAGCAAATAGGGAGAGATAGAAAAATTAATGTGCAAATCTTCCATGGTTTAAGTGACTGGAAACTGAACCTTCACAACCACTGGGGTGAAGAAAATATCTTGATTCCTGTATTTTCCATGTAGTCTAATCTAGCATTCTCTGATATTGGCTTTCCATAGCAGGCTGACCCAGATGGTCCTGCTCATGCTTGGCTCCCATCCTTTCTATTACACTGACCTGAGCATTTGAGTAGTATCGTGTTGAGCCCAATCAACATGCTGACAGAAAAGCTACCTTTTTTCACATCCATTTTCTGTTGGATTTGCATGCTGAAATGACTCAGCACAGAGAGGACACTGACAAAGGGTGGGACCTTTGGAATAGCTAAGGCAGGTTATGCTTGCACACCAGCCTGTTGAATCAGCAAGGGAACAGGTAGGGAGTGCCTGGGCTTTCCTGTCAGCATAACGCCTCAGGCTACTAAGCAAGTGCAGGCAGTCCTAGAGCTCTCCAGGGGAGGTATTTAAGCACTTCTATGGAACTTTACTAGAAGAAATTAGACTTCAGACAACTTGAGAATCCAATGATGCCTATGTTAACATTTATCTGAATTTATGTTTGGATGATGTTTTTTGCAGCACTTAATTAGCATTTAGTTTCCTAGATCAATTTGAGATTTCTAACTGCTGATATCAATGCTACTTTTGAAAATATGATGGAAGTCCCTAATTTTCCTGGGTATCTTTGAGAATTTTAGCTCTTCTATTTCCAAACCATTCAAGGCTAATTGTAAATGCTGTATTAACTTCTATGTTGTACAAGAGACTCCTGATTCAAACTGCCATATAAGACTAAGTACCATATTATCCAGTAATGAGCTAGAGCTTTCTTGGAAGACTATTATCGTTAGGAATGTCATAAGTTCTCTTTGCAGACAACTATTATTACCATAGTGCTAGACTAAGTGGACATTTCTACGAATATTTTTTTAATTATATAACTTACAGGGCTTACTTTTTTTTAAACTTAGTCTCAGACAAAGTGTTTCCCACTTCTTAAGAAAGACATTTGTGGTGGGTTGACCATGACTGGATGCTGGGTGCTCACCAAACCACTCTATCACTTCTGTTCCCAGCCTGACAGAGGAGAGAGAATAAGATATAAAATGACTCCTACGTTGGGATAAGGCAGTTTACTAAAACAAAAGCAAGTCTTTGTATACACACAAGTAAAGAGGAAAATAACAAAGTTTATTCTCTACTTCCCATTAGAAAGTAGTGTTCTGCTACTTCCTGGGAAGCAGGGCTTCCGCACATGGAGTGGTTGTTCCAGAAGGCAAATATTGTAAACAATGAATGCCCCCCACCTTCCTCCTCCTTTCTTTAACTTTTGTATCTGAGCTGACATCATATGTTATGGAATATCCTTTTGGTTAGTTTGGGTCAGCTGGTCCACTTATGTCACCACCCAGGATCTTGCTGCCCCTCTGCCCTCCTGCCCCGCAATGGTGGGTGCAGGGGGAGGAATGTCGGAGAGACAGTGCTGATGCTGTGCCAGCTCTGTTTAGCAGTACCAAAACACTGTTGTGTTATCAGCACCTTTCTAACTATCAATGCAAAACACAGAACTGTGAGGGCTGCTGGAAATGAACTGGGAAATGAACTGGGAAATGACTGGAAAATTAACTCCATCTCAGCCAGACTCAATAATGTCTGCTTCTCCATAAGGTACTTTCATCCAAATCTTGATTAGACCCCAAGGACCATCCAGCAAAGCCAGCAGTCTACCATTCTCATGCTTTCACTTATTCTTCAGACGTTCTGAAATGTCTGAAATGCAAGTAATAGCAGTGACAGCACAAATGTGTTAGGCAAAAGGACAACAGAGGACCATATCTTTATGAATTTTTATGCATAGTAGTTTATTATTAATCATATCTTCCTGTGGGTGTCTGAGCCTTGAGAAGTGAGAAAAAATCTAAATATCAGGTAAAAAACCCACAATATAAGAGGAAGGATTCTAACTTCTCAAAATCTATTTCAATAGCAATGAAACAGAAAAATTCATTGGAGCCAAAGAGGAAAAAGAGTTTATACTGGGATTCTAATCAGATTTTCATCACTTACTAAAATTGTTAACTTGCAACATATGTAGCTTTTTGTCAAAACAACAAGAGTAAGATTAGAAATAATAGAAATTAAAGACTTTTCAATTGCCAGTACAACCCATGGGACTAAAGTCTGATCTTTTTGCATCTTTCCATTATTTGTCATTGAGACAAATGCTTACTGTTGGATAAATTCTGAATCCAAGTTTCCTGCCTGTGTACACAGCACTGTGTGATATGGGAAAACTTTATTTTTCATTGTTGCAATGAGATGACAGTGTCAAATCTCTAGATGATACCAGTCAAATATCATAAAGCTGCTCCAGCTGCAGCTGCAGATCTAGCCCAAGGACTGAAGCTTCAAGTCTTATGCGTGACACCTCAAAGCAAAGTAATATACAGTAGTAACAAAATATGAGCCTGAGCACTATTGTTTCATGCAAAGACAATGTCAGTTTGAACTGATACATGTGGACCAAACACCTGTGCTCAACAATCCCAAAATAACGGGAAAACTTGTCTGAAGGAGAACAAGGGAGCCCTAAAGTATGCGCTACATGTGCAGTACTGGAGGGAGAAGTCTTGTTCTACTCGTGATCACTCTGCACTGCCTACCCTGTCTGGGAGAAGGCACAAATCAGGCAAGCATAGATACGTGGCCCAGAGAGACATGGCTTCTTCCGTCTAATTTTTACCTATCTTCCTGGGAATTCTGAAAGCTGAAAGCAAAATGTAGAGCTTGGGACCGTCCCATTTTGTTCTGACCTTTCCAGCTTTATACTGAGTCCATAAACCAATTAGTTTTGATTAGCAGTGCTTTGTTTATTTGAAATGATAGAGTGAAAAAAAGCTAACGTCCTTTCCAAAGGCCAATCTGTACCCCAACAAGAGACGTTTTCTTTGTTTATACATGCAAGTAAAGCACAAGAAAAATAAACGTGACAAAGAAAGACACACAGATATGCAAATGCTGAGAACATGTGTTAACAAAAAGACATCTAAAACCGTTTTGAAATGATAGTATGTGAAAGGGAAAATGAAACTTGCAGAACAAATGATGACCCTGGGAATGGTAAAAATCAGTAAAGGGGGAATTATCATGACTTAGAACTTGTACCAAATCTCATGATTTAAAATAATATAAATGCAAAAATAGGTCTTAAATATTCTGCGGTATTTTATGCCATCATGGCTTGGCTTCGCAAACGGAGATTTCGAAGGGCTCTACCCACGCTTGCTACAGGCTCGCTGATGGCTGAAAAGGCCAATGCATGACAGACAAGTTCTGTTGCAAAAGGCACAGCAGAAAGACTCCCCAGGCGGTATCAACAGGATACAATTCTTTCTGCGTTGTCTTTTCTTCTCGAGAGTGATCTTGCCTGTGTTCTCAAAGGAGGCAGCAGCGTTATAGATGATGTGTCTCCAGGCCTCCCGATTGGAGACCAGAGTAGACCAATAATGATGGTCAATATGGCCAAGACTGAGATATTGCGTCAGGGAGTCCTTGTATCTCCTTTTTGGGGCTCCTCTCTTGCAGCAGCCAGTGGCGAGTTCACCATAGAGCACAATCTTATGGAGGCAGTGGTCCTTCATCCTGGAGACGTGCCCTGCCCAATGCAGCTGTGTTCTCAGCAGCATGGCCTCGATACTTGTGACTGCAGCCTGTTCAAGAACAGACGTATTGGTCACATAATCCGTTCAGTGGATATTGAGGATTTTACAGAGGCAGCGTTGATGGAACTGTTCGAGGAGTCGCAGGTGGTGGCGGTAAATGACCCAAGACTCAGACCCATATAAAAGAGTAGACAGTAAGATGGCTCTGTAAACACCAATTTTTGTACTTTTCTTCAGGTGTTTATTTCACCAAACTCTTTTATGGAGTCTACCGAAAGCTCTATATGCCTTTGCCAACCTGTTGTCAATTTCTTTGTCGATCTTACTGTTTGAGGAGATGATGCTTCCCAAGCAATTAAATTGCTGGAATTTTATGCCACACTGGTTTGAAAGAACAGATGGTACTGCAGTGAAATGGACATCTTCATTGACACTCTACGTATAATAAAATAAGATGTTGCATTTCTTCAACTTTGACCTTGAACTTTGTGCTGAACAAAAGCCAGTGATTTTGCCTTACCTTTTGTCTCTACAAAGTTTAGCTTACAGAGCAATTTAAAAGACATGGGAGGTAGATTTGTTGAGCAGGTCATGAAGAACTGTGATTAGAAAAGGTGCAGAGATGTTCATATGAAAAATAGGCAGTCAAACAAGGTTGCCTGCAAGGTTGGCATAAGGACAGATGTACTAAGAAGTGAGCAGAAACTGATCAGATAAGTAATTGTTCAAACAAAGCTTAGTGTGAAAGGTGGTGGATTTTGATCACCAATGCAAAAAGAAGATGACCTAATGTGTGCTGGTTCATATTGGAGAGGTTCATATTGGAGACCATGATGGTGGTGGTGATGAGGTTGCACTTCAAGTGCTTAAATATTGAAGAGACATGCATGATAGAATCATTAATGTAGGTGTATTGAATATGCATTACAGTTCACCAGCGTAAACAGGGTTAGAGCCAGGAAAGTTAAGAATAAAATTAAGACAAATATGTTTTTGGAGGCATCTATGTTTGCCCTTAAAGGCTTTTCGTCCCTTAGGATGTTCTGAGTCTACCATTTGTTGTGCAGGAGATGGAACAAATATGTATAGCTAGAAACTAACACAAAAACTAAATCCCTCTGGGAATATCACCTCACCAGTATTTTAATTGAATGCACAGGCTTCTCATTTGAAGCTATTTAATAGAGGTCTCTTCTTTCTCTTGACCTTTTAGATGGGGTCTACAGTTATATCTACTTTTCTTTTTGGTCTTAATATTCTGATCCAGCAAGTTCACCATGATTCTGGACATATGCTTCCAAAGTGAACAATTGTAGATGGCATTGAATGTGCATAAGCCCCAAACCCTTCAGTTTCTAGTGACACTCAATACCCCAATGGAGCTATACAGTAAAGAATATTACTATACCCAACTACATATACTTCCGTTTGGCTTATAAACTCACAGGTCAGTATCATGAGGGAAATAAAGATCTACACAACAATGTATATTTAGGCGTTTACATCTCTTTTCTCTTGCCCTGCACCTTGCATTATCATGTAAACCTCTGCAAAGACTGCTACAATGCAATGAATCGTCCCACTAGGTCACTAATCATCTCAGTTCCAGTGAGCCATCAGCTCTGCCCATTATGTTTTTTATGCTTTTTCACAATATGTAGAAAATTCAGAGAACAAAACCAGTAATGTGTCATAGACTGGGAAAAGTCATTTGAAGGAAATTAATGCCAAAAAAAAAAAAAAAAAAAAAAAAAGNAAAAAAAAAAAAAAGAGTAGCCTGAGCAAATAACCTTCTTTGTTAATGACTAAAGAATTTCTTTAGGATGGAAAAAAATTAGTACCTTGAACTGAAGTGAGAACATTAGAAAAAAAGGTACCATTTTCTAATGAAGAAATATATCATATGGTATTTGCATTTGTAAATAAGAAATATGCACACACATGACTATGAATGTATCTGAGCCCTTCATTATTATTAAGGTAGTTATCCTCTTAATTCTCCTTTGATATTGGTAGATGTTGTTATTATTGTATTACAAACGAGAACTGAAGGAGGCAAACATATCTTTGAAAATTTTGATTTATCACAAAAAGAAGTGTATGGCAGATTAGAATTTAGACACAAAACAACAACATCTACTGCCACAAATCACACTATTCCTACTCTGCTTAATGGATCTGAAGGTCCAAATGTTAATTTCAGTTGTCCTTTATAAATGCAGCACAAATACATGCAGACATGGAACATTTGTTTTCCAAAGTTTCGTGGTGAATCAATGACAGAAGCAGGGAAGCAATACATAACTTCTGAGCCCATCTCTTTTTTTTTTTTTGTACCAGTGAAGCATGTGACTCTGGTTTTAAGCCCTTCAAACTGTATTTGAAGTTTTAATAATTTACATGAAATGAAGTGGATGTGTGACTTCACATATCAATCCATAGCCTTTCCAAAACTAAATTACTAAATAGTTTTGATAGTCAGCTGCCAGTCACTATTGTATTTTCTTTACTGTCCAGACAGACATGGGAAGAAAGGACCCATACGTACTAGAACACAGTCAAGAGTTAAGTAAGTTTGATATGAAAATGATACAATTTCCTTTAGGAAAATCGATCCAACCACTTTAGTAATTTGAAGATTTACAATTTTGTGCATAAGCAAAGGTTAAATAAGGTTAAAATTTTACTAGCTGGACTGTATTTATACTGTAGTAGACTCTTCAAAATATCTAGCATACAATCTTGACCTTGGAAGAGACTGAGAAGACAAGTGCTGTCAGTGGTTCTTACTCACACAAAACTGAGTCAGCATCGAAAATATCAGAAGAACTTTTTCTATTTTCATTTAATTCTCACAATGTTTTCATTGGAAATGTGTGTACATTTCAGCATCAGGCTGCCAAAGTTAAGGAATTCTCAGCTCTGCACTGCGGGGTTAACCACTTCACTGCATCTCTGGAGCACTGCATGAAGCAGGGGAGCAGCCACCTTTTCACAGATCCTCAGAGGTGCAATGAACCAAAGATAAAAATACTTGGAAATATTCCTGACAGGATGTTAGTCAGAAGATGGTGCTATTATAACAGAACTTCTAAGGCAGCTGAGGCTCTACAGAATATCAAAGCATTCAAGTCAGGATCAAGAAAAGGTAAACTCCACGTGTAAATTAAAAGTTGAATTCAATGCAAGTTGATGCTCTGCATTTCACTGAATATAACTTACTCACTGAAATGAAATGTACTCACTGAAACACTGATTCTATGCCTTGGCTTGCTTTCACTGTTCACATCTGTTCACATCAAAGAGGAAATGCACAGGAAAACGCACTTTAAGTTGCAATTCACAAACTTTTGCAAACTCGTTTAGATGTTCACTCATTTCAGAGACCCTTAAATGATCAACAACATTTTTATGTATTTCTGCACCATACAGTGTATTTCCTATTCAATATGTAGGTTCTGACTGAACTGCTCCTGATATTGCAAACAACCTGGAAATATGCAGTAATACAATTTCATGGCCTCTGAAGCAGTATTAGCTCAAATATTTGCATAGAATCACTGTTCTCTGTCATACAGAAATAGCATTGAAAACACTTCCTTTTCTCTTTCTACGAGAAAACATGGAGGTTGTCCAACTCTTCATAAACAGAATGCTAAATTTTCTGCAATTTGAAAAGATTGAATTGTGACTGAAGGAGAAAAAGCTGAAGTTGGTGGGAAAACAAGCAAACAAAAATATGGTTGCTAAAACATCTGGTTGCATGTAAATGAGCGTGGTACTTACCCACACAACAAATGGGTGATTAAAAATGTATGAAATCAGAGTAGTTCACAGGAAAGCTAATTGTAGTAATTGATATGATGAGTGATATGGATTCTGCAGTCTTTGGGCAATTGTGGAAACTAGATTATAGAGAAGAAGGTAGAACTATTAAGCACAAAACATTATGGACGGGTTTTACTGTCTGACAAAAATCTCTTCCATGCTGGAAAAGCCATAGTGACATTTTTAATATCAAGAATATAAAGACTGTAGATGTACATAATGAAAATCAAACTGGGGACAGGTGTTCTCATCATGATCCTGGTATGTTAACGGAAGAGGTTACCATTCCTGACTGCACTCCACTGCCCTTCTGAGGGATGTTACTGTATTGAGTAAACTACTAGTGGAACAATTTGTTAAAAAAACTACAAAAATCACATCTGTGAGCTGAAACAGCTTGATTAGCCTGGCATTGCTTGAAAGTTCAAGCAGACTGCTCTTCGAGAAGGCTGATAGGCCTTAGTGCTTAGAGTCAGAGCAGTGGCACGTAACCAGTGACTGTAAGGAGAGGGATATAATAGCTGTTTATTTCATTTAGTTAGTTAATTCAAACAATATAAATACATGCATTTTGCCTGATATCTGCCTTAACAATTATTATTTGGCTCATTTGTTACAGCTTTTTGAACAGCAAAGGTCAGTTAAGGGAAATGATTCAGAGGAATGAGAGGAAAACATTGTAGGAAGTATTTTGCAACACTACTTAGCTATTGTAGAGTAAATCTGGAGGAACAGTGCTGCTTCTACTGCAGCATGTATTTACATCACAGGAAAAACTAAGAGAATGGTAAGAGAGACAGTCAGTTGAAATGGGGTGTAACATGATTGAAGAGAGGGGTCAAATTCTTTCCTGCCACAAATGTGCAAACCTCTGTGAAAATATCAGTGAAGCTTCCCTCAGAAATGTCAGGAGAAATTTTAGCCAGAGTGGGAATTTCACAATGAATACATTTCTATTTTTGAAATAGGGCCATATCTTTAAGCACTTTTATGATTAAATGTAGGCATTTTCAGTGGGCTTTACTGTGCACCGTTCTACGAGACACCTCTCCTGTTTCCTAGCCGGACAGCCCACATGTCTGCACTGTGTTAGAGAAGGGAACCCTGCAGCTTCCAGGCTTCTTTCCATGAATGTGGGCTTCTGGCTCCTCATCTGAGCACATTGGCGCCCTGCAGCCACAGCCCCTGCCAGGCTGACAGGGCTTTTGCCATGTATGAACACAGTCCTGGCTTCTCTACCCTGACTGCCACTTGTAGATGGGTTAGAGGAAAGAGTAAAAGCATAACCCTTGGTTATAAGGAGAAGAAATTAAGCAGTTAAATGTATTCTGGCATGAATAACATTACCTCACTGTCCAATACAAGTAAACAGAAAGATTTAGAAATACGCTTATGAGTATTTCAAGGGCACTATTAATTTTGATAGATCTGTATGTACACCAATGTATCTGAGAATAGAGATCTGGTCCTTGGATATATGTCCTGAGGTACAAACTATAGGGTTAGAAACTTAGAAACTAAGTTTTCACTAAATTAAGAGATTTCAAAACATGAAGTGTAACCAGGTTCAGTAATTTGCAAGAAACTCTTTCCTTTATGGGGAATACAAGTTTCTTTACTAGCTATCAATTCCGTTTCTAAAGAGGGAACCAATTAGGAAGTTTTGTTTCTTGCTAAATGCACAAATGCTTTTCACAGAAAGATTTAGTGGAACTCTATGCACTTACCTATGTGTCTTTATCCACAAGAATTCATACCAAGTCAGCAAACTAAGAAAAATCCAAAAACATGCAAAAAAGAAAGAAAGAGCAAGCAAAAAGATTCCTCAAAGATTCACATCCCAATTAAACAAGTAACTGACTTGGCAGGTCTTGTCTTTGTTCTATCTCTGCAGCAAAGTCTATGAAAGAGCATTCCCTGTGGGAGCTGTTAGCCTTGAATAATAAAACAGATAACATGCAGAGAAGGCTGAAAAGAGCCATGGCAGAGGTTTAAGGGAGAAACACAGATTTTGGTAAGGAATTCCAGTGGTGGATGTAAAATTCACTCAAATAAAAGGGAACACACGTTCTTGTGTCAAGACATCTCAACAACCAAGAAAATTATCAGGCATGAAAAGTTTTATTTTCCAGTTAGAACAGTCTAGGGAGTTTTATTTATGCGACATGCTACTCCACTGTATCTTGTTCAACTTTTGGTCTCTGTGCAGTTGACTTCAGGTTCAAGCCTGGATTTCTCCTTTGTCAAAGAATTTATGGGGGCAGAGATGCCAGAAAGAGCCCCCAACAAGTTTTTTCCTTACAATTTAGTCAAAAAGTTTTCTCATATTCACAAATGTTTCTGCTCACAAGTCAGTTGGAGACCTAGAAGAGACCAGGACAAGTTTTGCAGAGAAGATCCTGCTCCCATATCTCTGCTTCAATATTATTCTCTGAGAGCTGTTCCCTAGAAAACATGTTGCTCTCATATCTCCAGCCAACATCTGGCCTGAGAACCCCTGCTACACAGATATGAACACAGTCCCAGTCTTAACACATTGCTGAACTTCCCACTGAGCAGGAGTAAAATGTAAGAAAAGGGAGGGATGTAATACTGCCTTCAATTTTACTGGTGCTGATTTATGACCCTGTTGAAAAGGTGCTCCAAAATCTGCTGCAAGATAATCCTTGTTGGTTCCCTAGAAGTAGCTTTAAAATATAACCACCCACACATAGGAAAGATGTGGTCTGTATCCTGCACACAAATAACCATGAAAATAGAAAAATACTTGGTAAATGCGAAATACAGGTCCAGGTAACCCCTAAGACTGCCTATCTTCAGTTAAAGTTATGAGCTGCAGGGATCTGAGTGCCAAGTGTATGCATCACTGGCCAAGAGTGTAGAACAGGGTTTAGAGCACTGGGACACTGGAGATCTGGTTGTCTTCCCTATCCTGCCTCTCATCTGCTTTTCTCTCTGCCTTTTTCTCTTTTGCCTCCACTTTTCTGTATCTGTAAAGTAGCAATACTAACAACACTTACTTCTTTTGTAAAGCATTAACATCTGCTAAAGCAATGAAAATATCTTCCTTCATATTAATAATAATAATTGATGGTTCCTATCTGAAAGCAAAAATGTACAGGCAGAGCACAGAAAGTATTTAGCTGGAAATACAGCAGTCAGGAGAAGTGTCTGTGTCATATGTTGCAAATATGGAAAACAGAATACAAAAGGCCCATTTAATTCGCATGAGATTCCTAACTCCTCATGTACCACGTTTGGTGCTGATTTATTTGAATTAAGATGGCAAGAAAACCTCCTCTCACTGTTTTTCGTTGAATTTTTAGTTTAGTTTTCTTTTGTTTTTAATCAAGTTCTTGCTCAAGCCCTGTGAGTAAGAATTCAGTAACACATTGTAAATCACATTCTGCAAGTTCTGTGACTGCAGATGAGATAGTAAAAGATAATGCTGTATACTTCACATGTGTCTGGTTTGTCATTCAGGCACCACATGTCAGATTCTCCCTATACACAGATGAATGTGTGAGAAGAAAAGCTGGTAGAGATGGCAAATAACATAATTTTAAAGTCCTGATAATTTGAATCCTTTAGCTATTGCTGAAACAATTTAAAATCTTATAAGGATAAGCTTAAAACATTTTTAAAATTTTTCAAAACGGGAATTGACAAAAAAAACCAAATAACCAACCAAAACGCAACAGGAGAAACATAGTCATCAATCTAACCTTTTCCAAGTGAAAGGGAGAGAAAATTATATTCCAAAACAGGATTGTCTGAAACCCCACCATGGTAACAGAAGATTTCTCAAAGCTTTGCATCCCAAATAAACATTTCAGTAAAACTTTTTTAACAATGGAATGTGTTTTTTTTAAGGTGTCAGGAATTGTCATTGATTACAGTTGCACAGAAAAGGTCTATAGCAGAGTCACTGTTCTCAACCTACTCTGTAGTCTTTGGAGAGAAATAGGTGAATTGCAATCAAAAGAGCAATGTCTCTATGTTGTCCCTAAAGAGAGACTCAGTTAGGGTGTCTGCAGCATAGTTGTAACTCTCAGTGCTCATGTATATAGCATTCACCAAAGTGAAGCCCCAAATGGTGTGACAATTGATTCCTATAATAATATAAAGACTAGCCACTGTTCTATAGTTTTATATGTGCCAGTATGCAAAATAAACGGTTGCTCTCTCATGTGCAGCTAGGAAGGACTGGTTTCTTATTCCTACAGTTACCTGAGCTCCTCATATGTCTCCATTTCTACTGCCTACCTAATCACTCACATAAATACATATTTACTCAAACAGGTCATTGAAGAAGGAGGAGTTGTGGTTGCTGAGGACACATCAGTCAGGACAGTCCCTCAGACAGAGGCAAAACAGAATAAAGTTCTGTTTGAAGAGGTCCATGCCAATGTCTATCCAAGGTATCTTTAGCTGAGTTTTGTACTGATCATAGTTTTATACTGAGTTTTACTGCTATGTTGTCAGCTACCAGAGAGCTTTGTATGAATAATGTAACATTAATTCTGTACAGGGCTTATGCTTTTTTTCTGGTTTCCCAGTTTTTAAGGATGCAGAAAGCTTAAACAACTTGAAAAAGAACAAATATCCTGTGTTCTAGATGATAATGAATGGTCTTCATAACTAGAGAATAGCTTCATAACTACAGATATGGGTATATATTTGATATAATTATATATACATTGCATTAGATATGTGTGTATATATTATGCATAAATACATACAAAATAACAGGCATTTGATAAGATCAAGGAAAAGAACAAAAAGACTTGTATTAGTTACTACCAAAGAAGAGCTTACCTGAAAAAGTTTGCATGAAAACATGCGTATATTCACTTATCCAGAGCATGTAGAAGGTGTGGTGCCACTGTCCTTCATTTCAAACAAAGGAATTACCAGTTATGTATTTTATGAGAGTTTGAAAAACCATTTTTCCTTTCTAGTATATTTTGAGTAGAGTATTAGCACTTGGAGGTATAATTTGAAGGCATGATTTTTACTAGTCGTGTAGATGTTCCACTATCTGCAGTTAAAGATGTAACAATATAAAAGCAATTTCACAAAATATTTGTACTAAAAATTTGTAACAAAATCTATGCATAACCATTGATGATCTCTTGTTTTTCCCTTTAAAAAAATACATCAAATCACTGCCATTTTGTCATGCATTTTAGAAGCAAAATCACAGCAGAGGAAAATATTATTACAGGTTTATTATGTCTCAAAATATAGAAATATATTCCAACAGCATATTTTAAAGAATAATATAACAATAATCTTAGCTTCTTAGTCTCAAAATGGTACACCATTATTTAAAAATATATTACTTAATGTACCCAAAATTTAATATCCATCAAATTCCATTCAGAATAAATTGAGTTCAAAAAAAGCACATCCGCCTACCCAATTTATACAGAAACCAGTAAATCTTTTGAAGACAACCCAGGAATCTAACTGTTCCAAAATGGTAATTCAGATGGAGACATATTTTGCCATACACCCTTGTGCATGAGCTGCAACTAAATGTAGATATGTAGGCAACGTCAGTATAAAATAGAAATGGAAGCGTAAAATGGAACTGTTCTATTAAGGAGAAAGAGTTCCCAAGACTGAAATCAGGACTGCTAATTTATTTTCTTTTTTTAACTGAGTGTATGCATAAAAAGGATTTATGTATTACTCCAAAAGCAAGATAAAATAAATTAGTTTCTGCAAAAATGACAGCTGCACATTCACATGCCTACACACAGTCACACACACACACTGATTTTATCAGTCTGTAATAATCTGAGTTTTCTGAAGTATGTTTTAAATAACCAGAGAAGTCAGAGTTACATGAAAAGACTGTCTAAGGAGAAACTGATATGCCCTATGCATTGTTTAGCAACTCTCTGAGAATGGTTTAAATGAAACATTTTTAGTGAAGTCAATTCATGATAAAAGCATATATTATAATTAGCCATGTAACAGAGAGAAAAGAGAGTTTCCATTTTCCCATTTTCATAACACTAAAACAAAAGGGTGTCCAAAGACATTAAATGTCCTTAACTCAAAATAAGCATATATGTAGTGGTGGAGGAAATGTGATCTGTAATTGGTTATGCAATTCACAACCACGGGATTTGATTTGAGGCCAAAAATTCAGGGAGATTAAAAAGTTATTATATGGATTTAAGAATTATAATAAAGTTCCAATAGTTAATGCAAAATAAAAGGAACAATATCCCATATTGAGTCTCATTATTTAAACCAATCTCCACCTGATAGAAAAGCAGATGAGACTGAAAGTAGGCTGCAAATTACCCAATGCCTTGTTATGAAAGGTGTTTTTCATCTTTACCTGAAATCAGCCACCACTAGGGACATGATTTTTGATTAAAGAGGTGACAACTGCATACCCAATGCCTTCCCTCACACACTCACAAAACACATCCAGAAGTAAGAGCTAAATGAAGCCAAGCCCTTCCATACTGTGTCTTCTGTATATAGTCTTGTGTATATAGTGCATATACTGTGTATATAATGGGAAGGATTGTGTGGTTTTTTTGTTTGATTTTACCTTGTGGTACTATTATAAAAATGCTTGCCAGAGCAGTGTAGTAGGTAAGAGACTCATATGATTTGAGGTAAGAATGTTGTAGTTCAATTTTTAGTGTTAACTTGGAAAGTCCTAGATAAAGGCAAGATTCTGTCTACACGGAATTTCCAAAGCCTGGAACCTTTTGCAAACTCTGCAGCTCACAAGCCAAAAAGTAACATACTCCTCCAGTTACACTCATTTTGTTAAAGAAAATAGTTATAACAATTATGTGCAATCTTTTCACTTCTATTTTCTATCTACTATTTATTTTCTTAAGCACTGTTCAACATTTCACTTTTTCTAATGCAGCAGAACTTCTAAAAGAAAAAACATGTTTAGCTGAGCAGTTTTGTTTAGTTTTTTTCCCTGTGTCTTTTTCTAAATAAATACCTCGCCACAGTTTTCATTGGCACAATAAGACCAAATGTATTTTAGTTCCTTTAACAATACAAAGCCGTTACAGAAGTTCTGGAGTTTCTAGTTCTAAAAAATTCTGTACAAAGGCTTTACTTTAAAATATTGAAATAGAATGAAACAGATTTCAGCATGGTCCATTAAAAATTAGTTTGTGAACTTCTACTGCACGGTGAGGTGACCCATAAAATAAATGGTTCTGAAATTTTGCTCATACAAAAGAAACTATATACTTTTAAATAAATAAAAGCTACTATATACATTATACTGTACAATTAAATGAGAGATGACATGAAATGGAATAAATTTAGGCCTGTCTTTTCATCAGCGAGGCTCATATCTTGACTTTATTACAATTTTGAATAAAACCCTCTGCTTTAGATTATTTTTTTATTCTAGTGGCAGCCACATGAACGCACCACCATATTCCTGTATTTTTTTAAAATAACATTGGAACTGTCATCAAAGTAGAGCACGGAGATTGCGTTCAGTTTTGTTGGTGCACAGCATGGCTTTGGTACATGATCAGGGAACATCAAGTGAACCTGAAAGACAGATAAATACATAGCTCATATATCAAACAGAGAGGTACAAGGACAACGTCAGTGCAAAACATGGGTATGCAATTCAGAGAAGGCTGTGGTCACAAATTTTCCTTGGTTAGCAACTTTAAAGCACAGCTTACCTCCAGAGCATTGCTCTGATTTCAATTGCATGGGCAGAGTTACACAATAAAAGCAGATGGAGAGATAAATGAGGAGAAGTGGCCAACACAGAAAGTCAGTTTTCAGATGAAATTTAGAAAAGAATTGGAGTTCGGCAGCTGCTCAGGAAAACATTTAAACATACTGTGTGTACCATCTTTGGGGG
This sequence comes from Pachyramphus minor, assembly GCA_013397135.1. Lineage (NCBI taxonomy): Eukaryota > Metazoa > Chordata > Aves > Passeriformes > Tyrannidae > Pachyramphus > Pachyramphus minor. Next base: position 72,602 of record VYXB01002072.1, on the reverse strand, counting down.
GGACAGTGCTTAACATGAAACAAAGGCTCAAGCCCTGGGTCAACACCAGGACCCAAGCATGTGTGAAAAAATGGTTTCCTGAGCCAGGTTTCTCAGTGTGGAGGAAAATCTGTTTCAGACAGCAAAAGCTGTGCAGGCAAAGGCTCTGGAACTGTCTTCAGCCTATGAAGTGGTAAGATGTGTGCTCTTAGACAGTATGAGTGCATTTTAGGGTCTTATTTACATATCAGTGGATCCAATTCTACTTCCACTGAAGTAAAAATAAGGTGGGTGCCAGCTGGACAAAATGTCTGGGGAAAGAGCTGAGGAAGAAAAGTCTTTATGTTCTCTAGACTGAAATATATCAATGAAAGGTTAAAGAGAAAGAAAAGAGTTTTGAACAGCATCCCAGAATGAACAAGATCTAGTGGAAATATCTGAAAATGAGGGAAATACAAGTTCTTTGTACTTGAAAGAAGGTTGGATGTAATATTCTACACATGCTGAAGACTTGGAAACCGGGGAGGCCAGAGAAGAGGGAGTTGTAATAGAGAGGGCAAGAGATTATTAAGGCATGGATGAAGACTTCAGCAGTAATAGGTTTCATTTGTATGTTAAGTCTTTGTAAATCTGTTAGAGCCATCTGTCTTGCAGTGATATAAGCTCAGAGCCTTTGCCAGACAACAGAGAACAGTCTATCAGGAAACAATTTTTACATAACTGTTACCATGAGAAGGTCTTTTGAAATGAGCAATAATAAATCCTGAAGTAGCGGTTTAGTAAAGGTTTAGACACACACTTAAAAATGGTTTAACAAATGAGCAGCAAAACACTGGAGAAAAGAATGATTGTGCCTCATCCAGGCAGATGTTTGTCCTGCCATAAATCCTGGTCCCACCAGCCTCTGCCACCCTAGCTGGAAGCTCCATGGCCCTGCTAGCCTCCCATGGCAGCAATGGTCACAGGCTTTTCAAGTGTTAGCTCCAAATTCAGAGCAAGCCAACCTGCTGATCCACTACCTCTCATGACCAGGAAGTCAGTGCGTCCCTCGAGCCTGGTCTGAGGGTGATGGGAAGCAGGAGAGAAGAAAGCTTATAGAACACATTAAATGCAACCTATCTTGTATTTATGTGGATCTGTATCATCTATTTGCCTAAGTTCAGCTGCAGAAAAAAGGAGAGAGAGGTACTGGCCTAGGATTTCTCCATTCTAATTACAAAAGAAAATAATAAAAGAGTCAGTGAAGTTTGGAGGGGTACCAAGGAACAATCATTTCCCAACATAAAGAGTGGGCTTTTTCAGAATGCTGTAATCAGTATGGCCGGGAGATGACTATGTTTGGATTAGGGTGGGGCGTATGAATAATTGTTTCCCAAACCATCCCCATGTGCACACCTTGTGTAAATCGTATAATTTAAACCAGAAAGCGTTCAACTACTGTTATCTCATCTAATTTATGTGCAGCTAAAACTTAATTAGCCTCATGACTTTTTGGCTGCACAACTGAATGCATGTACTGTACATGCAGAGAGAGATACACAATTCCAAGAAGGCCATAATAATGGGAAAAAATTGAGTATCCAATTTAAAAAATAGGACAAACTACACAAATTTCTTAACAACTGGAAATTAATCATTTTTTGGACAGGAAAGACTCATAAGAGAAAGTAACATTGGGCCAATTCTTATTTAACAATCCATAATTGCAGAAGGGAACTCTAACTTGGGGATCTCACTGATATTGGCAACTTTTCCGGGCAATGTTTACATAATGCAAAACTGTTGCTTTGCTGACCTATTTCTTTTTAGCTCTGAACTGTTCTTCATTGTCTCCTAAACACACCACTGTATTCCTTGCCAATTGGCATTTTCTGTTTCCTTTCACCTGAACCCTTTAACATACTTCTATTTATTTCCAGCCTGACATTTTCCCTTCTTTTTATAAATCTTGCTGACTCGAATTCTGGTATAGAGGAATAATGTTGCATTGATGGCTGGACTTGGAAAGGGAGAGTAAAAGAAAAGCTGAATGGAAAAGAAAAGGTCTCAGCATGTGCTGAATTTTTAAAAATGTCCCTCTCAGAGAATCATAGGATCAACCAGGTTGGGAACGAACTATGAGATCACCAAGTCCAACCCCTTGATGCAGTACCACCGTAGTTATTAGACCATGGGACTAAGTGCCACATCTAGTCTCATCTTAAAAAACTCCAGTCATGGTGAATCCACCACCTCCCTGGGCAGCACATTCCAATGTCTTATTACTCTCTCCATAAAAAAGTTCTTGCTAATATTCAACCTTGTAGAAATACATGACGATTTTCACAAGCAGAATTTGTTTTCTCTCAGCAAGGCATCAAACTTCATTTTTGTTTATTTGCTTTTTTGGTTTTGGATTGTTTTTTGGTGTTGGGATTAAATTTGAGGGGGATGTTTCGGGTGGTGTCCCAGGATGGTAGTAACTGCACTCATTTCTGAAGGAGGAAAAATTTTTCAGGTTCATATTTTTTTATGTGAAAATCAAAAAAAAAAAGATCATCATCTATGGACAGACTTGTCAGCATAATCTTATGGTCAGGATACTTCGCTATTATCAGTTTATATCAGAGGGAGCCTTAAACCCAGTTGCGTGTCTTGATCTTTCCAGAAACAAATTACAGATGGCAACCCTTTCTATACTGCTACTCCCTCCTTGTTTATCATCCCTCATTCCTCTGCTTCTTAATGATTCTGCTAATACTAGTGCTAATACCAGTTCTTCAGCCAGCACAGGTGAAAAATCAATTTTTGACCAAACCAACCAGACTTCAGCCTCATAGCATTACATTTAGGCATAGTCTAAAGGTCATGAATTCTGCAGCTGAATGCTGCCAGGGTAGAGGAGGCCTAGCCAGCTGCCTCAACTAAGATCATCTTTTTGGCTGCTCCAATTGAGGCACAGGAGAAAACATAAGGAAAAGCAGAGGCAGAAAGCTGGCTGTGAATCCCATTTTACATGTACCAGGCTGAGCAAGAGATCCAAACACACTTATTTTTAAATTGCATTTGTAAGCCAGGCATGACTGAACACAATTTGTTACATGCAAATGCATCTGTTTGCAAAGCTTCACATTAAATTACAATGTAAGTATCTCTGCCAACAGTTGACAACAGAGGTCCATGGAGTGGCCAAGTGTCATCATTTCTGGAAGGTATAGCATGTAGATGTTAACACTGAGCTTCAATAAACTGGAAAAACTCTTGGAAGTCAGACCAGGGGGCCGCCTTCGTTCCTAACAATGCTTCAGTAATATGACACAGTACTCTCATGTGTTATTGCATTTGAAACGGAGGGGGAACCTACCACACAGGCCACTCTGAACAGCTCATCCTCTCTCCAACATAATCATCAATGCATGTTTTTGAAATGGGTTACCATTTATCCAGAAACAATCAAAATTCAATAGTAGTAAACAGAAGAGTCAGACCCTGAGCAAAGACACTAACAACTGCATAATACGCAACTACAAGATAGGCAGAGGCATACCAGAGTCTGAACAATGGCGTGGTTTGTTGCATTCATGTGGGCATTGAGGGGGAAAGAACACTCTCCATCACAGTAGAATGCAGCGTAGCCCTCTGGTGCAATAATCCAATCCTAAAACAAGAGCAGATAGATCCACTCAATACTTTTTTTCTCACTCAGAGTATTTAGAACTATATCAAACTAAGACTTGTTCAATGAAAAAATGAACTTCAGAAGGTGGACTGTGAAACAACTTTTTTTTTTTTTAAAGTAGTTGCTTTGTTCATGCAACACAGAGATGAAAATTAAACTTAAAAATCTGTACTGAATACCAGCTAATGAGGCCATAAGGGGAATTAAAGATCAAAACATGTTTGTAGAATACTTTTCCTCCCAAACCAAAAATCTTGAGCATTTCTTGGTGCAACAAAAGTATTTAAAATGCGTTCTCTTCCTTCAGCATACTCGATACCATTAACTGTATTATTGCGTGAGACTGAAGATTGCTAGTAATTACCCGTTGGCATGTCAATGAATCATGCATTTTGAATATTTCTAGCAACACAGCATGGGCAAAAGACCACAAGAGGAAAAATATTTTAAAATGTTAATGAAAGCTGTGTGTTTAGTTTGCTGAATTACTCCTTTGCCAGGTAATGGAAGTGCTGCAGGAAGGATAGACAGGATTAAGTAGCTACTTCCTGGGGTTTGTATCTTTTTTTTTTTTTTAATCTCATTTCAACCTGAGTTTCACCGATCAAACATTGTAGCTTTGGCTCTCCAGCTGAAATTTTTAATTCTTAAGGTACTTTTTGGGATAAAAATATATTTTCTTTTCTCTCTGGCTACCTTGGCCACTGTGGTCACTCAGCTGAGAACCCTGCACATCTTGGAGCATATCAGAATTTACTGTTTAAGAAAATTAAAAAGCTGTTGATGTCTTTAAAAAAATCTGTGATCTACAGAGACACAATGGCTCACTTGTTCAGTAGCCTGAGTTCAATACCACAGGCCTGCTCTGTGGCCCTGTACAGGGTGATTATGCTTTGAAAACTTGGGAAAACAGTGTCTGCTTGCCTCTTTGGGCTGCTGTGAGGATAAATATGCTACAAAATATCAGACAGGATAATGAGGCCATATGAGAATCTGAGCTAGATACATAAAGGATGATCTGTCACCAAAGAGATACCATACTTTTTCTCCTCATAGACCTATTCTGCTCCTGTAGAGGTCTTTTAAAATAATTCAGAAAAATGTAAATACATAGACAGCCATCTCTGAGTTCTTGCCTACATATGCAATATGTCTAGGTTATAGGTTGCTGATGGCCTTCTTGTGCTTTCTTTATAGAGAGTTCCTTGCTTTCTGGAAAAAAATCCTAGATTGATGTCTGTTTTCTTTGCTCATAATGCCCCTCCTCTGACTTCATGACCTTTTACTTCCCTTTTTTTTTTTT
>VYXB01002072.1:0-67632 GCA_013397135.1 Pachyramphus minor | reverse complement strand
TTTTTTTTTTTGGTACTGTATGGCAGGATTCCCCAGTTTTCCCTAGAAATTATATAAAATGAGCTATGGTGTTATGAACACCACCGAGCAGTGATCCAAGATTTACTTCCCTAAGGATCCTACTCCAGTGAAATCTCTCTGACCTGCAGCAGACAGCACTAAACCAGGTTGAATTCAAGGGCAAATTAAAAAAGTTGCATCACTTGGTGGGGGTATTTTGGTTTTGTTAACTGCAGATTCATTAATATCTTGCATAACAGTTCATATTTATCTTTATGTGAATGAATCCAGATCATAAAGCCACAAATGTATGCAATATCTTTGAGAGAACAGCTAAAAAAAGGTAAAGAGATAGTGATAGCAATACTGACAGGGATTTGTTACAAAATGCATTTAAGGAATTTGTCTTTCATCAGTGATATACAAATTACCAGGAAGAAAAGAGAGTGTAAATAATGGGGGACTGTAAAATAGATAGCCCCAATTTGAACTAAAAGGAAAAAGCATTTATAATCATACCTGCCATCCTAAGTCTCGGAAGCTCACATAAAGTTCATGTTTCTTACATGCTTGCTTTTGCTCACTCGTGTTATAGTCTACAGGAAGAAAATAACATTAATGAATTTTTTAGAAGCATTACTATAACTGACAAGATTTAGTTATTTTTGAGATGCTGACCAAACTGTACAAAAGAAATAAAAACTATACTGTCATTTATATTCCTAGGGTTGGTTGTAAAGGTGATGTTTCCTTGGACATGCAGAATGAACACAGGTGGACTGATGCAATTTGTGTACACAGGCAAAATAATGCATACAGCACTAGCAGAAACAGGTTTACATGATGTCTGTTTCCTGGCCAACTGGGTAAGACCTCTGATAATATGCACACGGGTAATCAAAGAGGACGAGGGAGAGTCTGATCCAAGATATGGGGAAGTCATCTGTATGTTGGCACAGTTTTAATTACCAGGTAAAGAAAGTAGCCCAATTCAAAAGATAAATTAACAATGATAAAAATTTTCCTGAAACAACAGGATTTCCCAAAGTCTGTAATTTAAACACATATTAGCACTTTTTATGTCCCTTTGTTTTTTACCATATTTTCTGGAAATATTCACTGCTTGATGATCTTTAGTTGGTAATGCTAATGTAAACAAGTAGACTAACAGGCACTTCTTAAAGGACTGAAAGTTTCTGCACTGTCAGAGATGTGTCAGGATAGGACACAGAGAACCTTTCATACATGCTTCTCCAGAACAATCGTAATTCTGGAGAAATTCTAGTACTTGTTCCTTACTGCTCCTAAGTAACAGGAAAGGAAGAGAACAGGGTCATGCCTTCAACCAGCACAGAGCTGGTTTGTAGAGCTATTCAAGTGATGCCACAAGTGAGGTATGCAATAGAGCAGGGAGTACAGGCTGTCTCCTCCGTTTCCAATTCAAGAATGCTAAAGTGAATTTTTTGGACCAGAATAACCATTTCGGCAAGAAAAAAAGTTCACCAAAAAAATTCACAACAACAAGAAAAAGGAAACAAAAAACCAAAACCCCATAAGACTTACACAAACAAGGAAGACATGGGAAAAGAAACAAAGTCTTAAATTCCAGGAAAAGAAATTTTTTTAGGAACTTTTTTTTTAACATTATAAGCCTTGAGGCTGGAATAGGAAGGTCTCTGAAATTATCCTGAAAAAATTCAGGAGCATTAAGAGACAGAGGCCTTTTTTCACATAAAATGAAAGGAAGGGAGTTTTACAGACTGTGAGATAACTTTTGTAGTTCTTCACTACCCTTACAGAAAACTCTTCCAAATATACAGCCTAAAGGAACTTTCCTGCAAATTTGTCAACTCCTTCCTGTCAGCTGTCCTGATATCTTCTTTCATTGCTTCTCTGGGTTCTCTTCAGCTTCTCTGTGTCTTTCCGAAGATGTGATGGACACAACTGAACACAGTGCCAAATAAAGTAAAATAATTATTTCATATTATTTCCAGATTGTTTTCTAGTAGTATAACCCAGAATAGGAGTTTTGCAGCAAAACCACACCGTCAAATGGTGAGCTTCAGAATTTTTTTTTATATATTCCTGCCTAGTCACCTTAATATTCTGTTGTAGTTGTACAAATCAATGAATAAAAAGCAGATTTTTGGGGTGAGGGTGTTGATAACACCTGCAGCATGATGGGGCTGCAGCAAGCATAGTACAGTCAAGATTCTGAGAGATGTCATCAATAAGAGCGTTGCAACCCATTGCAAGTCAGGCACGTATAGCACACACTGCCTGGGCTTGCAGGGACAGACGTTAGGAAAGCTAAAGCTTAGCTGGAGTTGAAACTTGTGAGGTCATCAAGAAGGACCTCTGTAGGTACATTCATAGCAAAAGGAAAACATAAAAAAATACAGATTTGTTGTTCAGTAGAGTGCAGAATCTAGTGATAAGGACTCAAAACAAGTTATGGTACTCAATGACTTCAACTTGTTTTTGGCTCGCAAGATTTGCCCTTAGGACTTCCAAGTCCCTGATCCTAGTGGCTGAAGTTCTATCCATAGTAAAAGAAATAGAGTTAGGAATCAGTTAAACAATGAAGATACGTGAGTCCACGTGAGCAGAAAGGATGAATTTCAGGGTGGGGAATGAGCTGAACAACATCATTGCAAAGTCACTTCCTGCCACTTTTGAGTGTTCATACACTGGAGGATTTTTCCAATGATTCAAAATGGAAAATGTCACACCCATCTTCAAGAAGGCCAATCAGCTTAACCTCAGTTTCTGGGAAGCCTGTGGAAAAAATTCTTACGGAAACTGTGTCCAGGCACATGAAGAACAAGAAGGTGTTTGGGAACAGTCAGCATGAATTTACTAGTTCAAACTGTGCCCTACCAACCTGACTGTTTTCTGACTAGTTTTGTGGGCTTTTGAAGAGCATTGGGCATTGTTTCCCGTGCTTTTTTGAAGGTTTTGGATATGGTCTCCCATAGTATTCTAGAGTTAAATTGGTCAATCCAATGAATAACTTGGGATAGGTAAGACTATACTGGATGGAAACTTGTCTAGGCTGCTGGGCTCAAAGCGCTGATGTCTGTGGTACAAAGTCTGCCTGGCAGCTGATTACTAGGAGTCAGTACTGGTGCCAGTACTGACTAACATCTTTGTTACTAAATTGGACAATAGAACAGACTATGTTCTCTGCAAGTTAACAGAGGATACGAGATCTGGGAGGAGTGCTCAATCATCCAAATTACCAATAAAAGGTAAAAGATCCAGAAGAGATTCAACAAGATGTCACTCAAAATACCCACACAAATTTTTCTCTTATTAGTAACATGCTCTTTGACTAGACTTTTCTTTATTTTTTAAACAGACTGTATACCTACTTTCTGTTGAATACACATAGGCCCCAATATGACTCCCAAAATTGTGTCAAAAGCTGTCCACAAGTCAAGATATGTCCGTTTCTAGTACTAAATAACCATCAGGGATGTTAAGTTAGGCTTTCTAATCTATAATACCTCAAATCATCATCCTTTTTTAAAGATGAACACTGCATTCTTTCCTATGGTATTTTCCTAGCCCTTCAATGACAGTCATTAAAGGATCTCCACAGATAGCTGCCATCTCCGATAATCTCAGTTGTCCCAGGGCATGCTGAGTAGAATTGTACACCCACATCCCATGAGAGTTCTGTGTCTTTCTGAAGTAGCAATTAGAAGGATGGCAGGATGCCCTAAGACATCACAAGTTTTCAAAAATCTGTGTGTCTTTAATATAAACAAAGCCCCTAAGTCATACTTTGTGCTGAGTTGTCTGTAATAATCTAGCATATTCTGCACACACATTAGAAGTAAGATGAAGGTAATCAAAAGTAAAGGAACTTTAACTTTAGAAAAACAGAATTGTGTTTCACTGATAATTCTTCACAGGGTTCTATACACTCATTTTAACTAATATCAGTGCTCATAGGAAGCAAATATTGAGCTTTTCTCTCTCAAGTCCCTACACTTCTAGGCAAAAATCTGAATAATAAGTATGTAAGTCATTGCACAGATGTCACTGTTGTCTTGATACTCGGAATCATTTAAATATAGGTTAACCAGCAGTGGATGATTAGTCACACCAGAACACCTGATAAAACGGTCTGTGTATACGGACTGCAAGCCATTTAACCAAGTCATCTATGAAGAGAGTTCCTTGAATTCTATCTTTCCTATAAGGCAAATTTTGTGCGTAATGTAACATTTCATTTAACTATCAAATGTGAAGTTTTATAGTAGGACCTGGTGCCAAGGATTCAATTTCACATACTGTAGCTTCAAGGCCCTTATGCTTATTCTGTGAAGAATCAAAACTGTAGGCTATTGTGACTGAGAAAACATTGTTCCTCAGCTATGCAGGACTACAGTTGGAATCCAAGCCCCTACATAGCAGGAAGAGCTGTGAAAGGAGGGCAAGAAAATATATATATAAGAAATTTCATGAGAACTTTTTGGTTTTTTCCCCAGGGGAAATAGAGGCATATCAACATGCCTATTTATATTATTCCAAAGTTCTACATTTTTAATTAATTAGTGTGACACAAATCAATAAAATACAGGAAATGTAGACATAAATATTGTTTTCTGGTTTTATCTCACTGCATTATGAACAAAAACTATGTAGCTTTGTTTTGCAGTTTCCTGGGGTAAGTCAATATTCAGTATTTAAATCTGGATATTCTCTAGTGCCCAATTACACTGTAACTCTTTTTATGAAAGGTTAGAAAAACTAAAATTAAGCCAGCTTTGGTTTTAGGGAAGAGTTATGTCATGTACTTTGGGAACGAGTTGTCTAGTTTTGGTTTGGGTTTTTAATAACTTTTTTCTTTTACCTACAGTTTGACAAAAATAAAACTGGGCAAATAATAATTCAATCCTTGGTGCATAGCAGGCAGGTGGAGTCTGAATTCTAAGATTAATTCTGTCTGTCTTTTTACTGCATTGAGGTCATCTTCTCTTGAAGTTCTTAACAACACAGGGATGCTGATTTTATGACTGCATCTTAATAAATAATTCAAAAAGTGCCTTGTTCATTGGAATGGAAAAGCTGCGTTGCCCAGTGACGCTTTCTTTTTTTGATGTGCTCAGAATACAGTAAAGCTAATTGTTGAAGTCTAAGAACTTAAAAAAGAAGGTAAAATACAAAAGGCAAGAGGCAAAAGGTAGGTGACATAAGGCAAGGGCAAAAGAGGGGGGGGGGGAAAAAAAAGAGAATACCTCCAAGAAACAGAAAATTAAGAAGAAAAAAGCAAGAAGAAAATGAAGACATAACTGTAGTGAAATTGAGATTGATGCATAACCAAAGCCTGTGACATAAAAATGACAACACACCTATCTGGGTCTTACTACGTAACCTCTGGATTTGTAGGTGAGCATTTTTCACTGTCAACATCTGTCTGACATGCTGTAGGTACAAGATTATGGAACAAGCTTAGAAACAAATGACCTGCATCACACAATGACCTTTGCCTATCATTGTGTCTTTTATGTCAAGTGTCTTGTATCAGGGAGTGAATAAGAATTGAATATAGTCTATTGAGTCTCCCATGAGAAAGATGATGGCCAGAATTCTTTGGTCTTTTTCCTAAAAACTTTTGAATTTAAATATGAAAAGATGAAGACACACTTTTGAAGTACTGCTCATTACTGGAAGCTGTAGAGAACTTGGAGGATCAGCCTTCTCCCACAAACCTGAAGGGATGCAGCATATCCCAGTTCCTGGAGCTGGTGAAGAGGAGGCAAAGGGCCCAGATTTTCCCTGATAGCAGGCTCTCCACATGGATGGACTATATTCTGCAAAGACTCAACCATTGGAGTAATAAGAACATGTTTTCTTCTCCATGTCTTTTTTGCACTCTGGAGTATCTGGATAGAATCTGTATATTGCCTTTGTAGCCTTCAGCATGCTCATCCACAGTATTTAATGAGTACTGTTGCAATAGGTATTAAAAGGAAAAATGTCGTGAATCACCTATAGTGTAAAAAGTCCCATCAGTGATCATTAACAGCACTCAAATAAAAGAAGTTTGTTGATTTGTGATACGGGGAGTGTTGAGTCAAACTGCAAGACAGGACCATGGAAGCTGACTTGCTATGGTGCAGGAGCTACACCTCCAAACAGTTTTGCTACAGAGAATCTTGCTGTTTGAGACTGTGGTGACTTACCTACCTTCAGCTTTGCCATCTATTCCAGTCTGTCCATATCTTGCTGCCTCCATATCCAGCCAGAAGTCAATGTCCCTGATTTTGATGCAACTCCATGTACAATTGCTTCTTAACCTGATTTTGTTTTAACAGTATGGTTTTCTTGAACTGCAGTCTCTTTTGAAAGAGATCTGTCATGGATCAATGCATATCTATGCTTATATAGACCTTAAAGATGTTAGGAGAAAATTTATTTAATTGTGCACATTTTACTGGAGATGTTCTGATTTTTTTGTTTTACAGCAGCTCTGGAGCATGACTGGATGCACAGACAAGGATGACAAGTATTTTGAGACTTTCAGACAGCTCTTCCTGAGGTAATTCTCATGCCAATGCAACTTGCCAGCACGTGTTAAGGCTGAGTTTTTCCCAGGTTAAACCAGCAAGTAGCTTGTGTTCTGATTTCCTGCTATAATCAAAGAGGTTTAAGAAATCTGTTCAATTTACGTTTGCTCATGAACTAGAAACATAGGATTCAATCTGAAAATGTGATATTTATATTTAGGTATCATGTTTTTACCATGTGCTTAGATGATTTTCTTTTCACCCAAAATAATGTGATTCTCCAAATAAGTAGACATTTTCCAGGAAATATGAAAAATTATTTAAATAATTTCTTTGACTTCTTTAGCAACTCAGTAGCAATTTCTGGTTGTTATGGCATAACTCATCCTTCTGCAAAAGATCAGGGAAAGGCTTTTTTATTACATTAGAGGAGTCTCTAACTTGCCTCTGTCAAGGTTCTGAGATGGATATAAGTAAAGCATACTGCTCAAAACACTTCTCCTCAAATAAGCGAATTCCACTCCCAGGCTAAACTCCTTCCACTAAATAATGATTTGCTTACTTCTAGACATCCATGCGGTTTAGGAATAGCATCTATATTGAGATTTTGATATGTGGTTACTAGATCTGCCATGCTTCTATAAAGAGACATTTTCACACCCTGTTCCCAAAAAGTAGAAATGTTTGTTCAAAAGCGAGAATATTTAGAACATGACTTTATGCCTCCAGCTGGAAAGAGTATTTCAGGAAAAACTGGAGCAAAACTTATTCATGCTCTAACGGGACCAAGAATATTTTCATAGGCATTATTGTCAGTACCTCTCAGGTAGGTAAGGGATCAAATTGACTCCATGCAGGGATATACTATGTATTTATATCAGTTAATGTCAGCTGGTCTAAACTCATAAACAGTTTAAGTTTTCTCAGATTGGTTGAGCTTCCTCATTTCCAGTGTTCAGACTTTTATGTCACTTCTTGTCTTCTTCATCCGAGAGACAGTTTAACAAAATGTCTAAACACTGTCCCTTACTGAGACTTCCTAGACATGGCGTGTAAACCTTCTCTTTACTGTTTACTTTTTTGTTATGTGTAGCAAAGATATCATCCAATTGAGACGTGTGTAGGACTAGTTTCAAGCTCAGATACAGCCTTTCTTAAACTACTTGGTCATTTCACCCTCCTGGAGCCCATGGTACATGTAACTGACCTGACCTGGTAGATCATGCTCATGGCCAACATAACAAAAGAGGACTGGGACCACAGTTTCTGACAGTTCAGTCAGCGAGCAGTATCATGTTGAGCTGCTGTGACTCCATTGCATTTGAGCAAGGGCCCACAACTCCTATAAACAGACTAGCAAAGCACAGCTTCATCTTACCCCCAACACTTGGCATCCTAGAAGACTCCTGTTGACTACTGGATTTGTTGCGCTGCTGATTTTTCCTTTTATTGTTGGCTGCTCGGACAGAACGGAAAAGCACTTCACTTGCCTTGAAGAATGCAACCATGAATGGTTGCTTTGACTGAGGCCCATGTCTTCCAATCAGGCCAGCAGATTTAACATTGATACTTCGACCTATAAAGTAATGGAAATGGCAAGTTAAAAGGTGAACTTCTGCCCCTCCTGAAGTCACAGTGGGAGTTAAACTGCTGACTGAAACATACCAAGGAATTTGCCATAATCCTGAATTTACATGATTAAGAATCCTAACTCCGTTTTGTTGAAGAACTTAAAACCAAAAAAATTTGCAAAAGACAAAGCCATTTGCAAAAGTTTCAACAGCTTTACAGATAGTTTGCTATTGCATAAAATTGCAGTCTCTGTGTGCTATGTATCTTACTCATTACACAGACATTTTAATTCAGTCTCATGCACACATCTATAGAACTCAAAAATAAATGAGCCCGAATAAAGTCTCTGCTACAGAAAGGATAATGTAATGTGGTCTTCTAATTTTTGCATCATGGAACATTATATCCCCAAAGCAAACCAGTAGCAAATAGAAGTGTAGATAATAAATATACTCCTGCTTTAAAAATAACCATTGTACAGTGTTACTCAAACTGATGTTCATTCACCAGTAAAGGTAGGAAACCATTCAGTCTTTCAAGAGAAGAGAGTTTGAAATATGCACATTATTGACTCTGGTTCTGTTCCCAGGAGATTTACATATTTCTTTAAAATACTTGTTCAGTCAGGACTGTGTGGTAATCTCACTATATTATGTGGTCTAAACCTCACTGAAAGAAAGGAAAGCAAAACAAGTCAATGAAATTGCATCAGTGACATTTTAGCAAATAAACCCTTGCTCTTAACAGAATTTATTTTGGCAGCATAAACACTTTTGTGCGTACGTGTACTATGCAGAGCCCTTCAACCATCAGAAAATGAGACAGTGTCATGTGAAGTTGTGCAGCTGTGCTGGGCAGGGGACACAGAGGTCCTTTAAATGGGGAGGTGTGGGCACAGGCACCGAGTGTGCCATGCGGCATTGGGGCGCCTGAGGATTCCTCTAAACCAACTGGAAAAGTTTGCAATGCGGGCGACAGAGGAGCATCTGCCTCACAAATATATAATGCTGTTAACTTAATCATCCTGAAAAAGAACTTGCAAACAAGCATAGGAGTAAACCTTATAGAAATAAGCATATAGGTTTCCTTTTCAAACACAGACTTACAGTGGCTGCATGCCAGAGTCTATATTTCTTAAAAAAACTCTATCACTGGCTTAAATGAAAGAGGCAGTTTGATTTGTGGTTAAAGTAGTTTCCATTCTACTTCCACTGTAACAAATGTATTAATTCAGCTCAGACTTCCTCCTTCTGGCAGCCCTTTTGCAGTAAAAAGAGAAATTAGAAGTTCCAGCCAAATACCATACCTTGAACTGACCCACTTCAATACATAAACACTTTTACAACATGTTTATTCAGGTGTAGCACTTTAAATTGGTTTAAGATGTTTCCAGTGACAGAGAGCCCAGCAAAGGCAAGAGAAGAACTAAGAAAGTTAGCAGTTATGGAGCAGAGTAATTGGCAACATATTCTGAACAATTTTGATAATTACATTTTTGACTGCAAGGCAAAAATATATTTGTTGAAGCTTCTGATTTCATTTTAAATGGATTTTTAGTCCTGTGTTTCTTTAATTCATCTTTTCATGTGTTTGAGTTACTACTAAATAATTCAGTAACATTAATTTCTACATGTTCCAATATTCTATTGCAAGTCAGATATGAAAAACTGTAAAGACTATTCTCTATTCATTGCAACATGGACAAGTTAGCCTCTTACCACAAAGTTCCAGGTTTCCCCTCATTTCTAGAGGGAATATTTTTACTATTTTTCTTTATTTTTTGTTCCAATGAGAATTTTGTCCCAATTCCAACGAATTTTAATTTTATCTGTAAAACATTCATGCCCTACTGGTGGACATTTTAAGAATACTATTAGATTTATACATTGAGGACTGTGAAGATGTGTGAAGCTTTTCTGAATTTAAATCTACGTTCTCTGAATTTACAATGGTGGATATTGTGTGCGAAGCAAAATATCCTTCAAACCAATGTGAACTCCCTTTAAAATAACTTCTAATATTATTAAGTTTCCTCTGGGTTTCCTTTGGACTTCAGCAATGAGATGACTATTAAGATTCCACAAGTTAAGGCTTACTTGGTTATCCAGGGTATAGAGATATACTATAAAAAAATTAATCCCGTAACCCACAGCCTTTTTACACACAGAAAGAGCTTATGTGACTTTATTCCTTTATTTGCTTGATTTTCTAAGCAGCCAGCATGAGTCTTTAGAACTCATTTGTTTAACTCATGAATGGTATATGCACTGGATCTGCTTCTAGCGCAGTCAACAGGAAAACTTTTATTGACTTCTGTGGGTTCATCCTTAAACTTTTCTCTCTCAAATTTGTCATATATCTTAGCTTAACTGTGACTTTCAGAAGACAAAGCAATCAAAATATACACTGCCCTTGAGACACTATATTTCTTCTGAGGGGGATCTCTGAACTGTTTGGTTTGGAAATTCAAACCACATATGTTGTCTCCATTTTAGGTTGATTCTTTGCAAAAGAAAGTTTTCATTTACAGACCTTCTATTATCTTTTATTAAAAAAAATTAAAAATGGTGTACATGTGAGATATTTCCTTTGGTATAAGAACACAAAACTTTGCCCCTTCCTGAACAGGAGGTATTTCAAAGTATCCTGCCTCTAAATGCATCAAGCTTTCTGCCACACCAGCAGCTCCATCTGTGTGCCCTGGTCTTAGGTATTAGGTATTAGGTAGTCCTTACCTTTGTCTGTAGTGTGAATTTCAGAATACAGTAAGAAAAACCTTGCTCTAACCTGAGCTGCCCCTTGTAGCAAAAAGCATTCATGGGCTTCATTTTTGTAAATAGTTTTAGTCTATCATTTCTTGTAGTGTTTAGAAAAGTCTTGGCTTCAATGGAAATTGAAAATCTAGGTCTTTCAGGCATGCAGTTTTTCCATACTGTGGCATAGAGAAATATTTTCTAAAATCAACTGAGTGACTCAGGCTAACCTGCTTAACTGCACTTGGAGCTTCCCCCAGATGAAACTTGTAAAACCAAAACAGCAAGGTGTCCGTTTCTGCTTCTCTTGAGCATCTCTGAACAAAAATTGAACATGGTCAAGCATTCTGAAAAATAGGTTTGTTTTTATCCTTCCATGTCTTTAATTTTGATGATTTCAGAGCTTTTTCTTCAGATTTTAGAAGAAACCAGAAATCAGCTTGTGCCTACTCCACTGAACCTAACATCTGCAATTGCCCCTAAATCTAAAAAAAAAAAAAGCATAACAGATGGACTTACTCAGTGCGGTGACAGTCTGAAGCCTTTGTATTCTTCATATTCTGGCATGAACTTCTTAATCCTGCTATGATAATTAATTTTCTCTTCTAAATATTGATAGGTATATTTGGAGACTTAGACTTATTTAAAGCATTATGCTCCAAATTTGCTGAACTCCTTAGTCTTTATTCACATGATTCTGAGTCTTTGGCAAGATATATTTGTTTGACTTGGCATTTAAACTTATTTTTTGCTTTTATACTGTTTGATAGTAAAGTGCCCTTAGCAGTTTCATAAAAGCTTGCATGGAAGAGCAGGTTTGACTCTCTGAACTGAATTAATATTATTTCTCTTCTTGTTCTGTCTCTCTTCTCTTCACATTCTGTCCCCTTACAATAAAGGAATCACTGCTGCAAAAATGACTGCGAAGCTCAACTTATAAAAGAGTCCTACCTTAACAATCTTGATGATTTTTTGCTTTTCTTGTTTTTACCTACAAAATAGGAACAGCACTTCAGGTGATAACTGCAGAGCTGTTTGCTGTTTCACTATTGTCTGCTTTTATGCTGTCCCATGCAGTCATATACAACAATTCTTTTCATGAACTGATCAAGTTCCATCTTAAAAGTTCATTTCCCCCTCAGCTGCTCCAAATGGAAATACAAGAGCTCTTCAAGCTTTCAATAACAATCTGCCCTGTGGTCCTGACCTGGAAACATCTCCTCATTTTTCACGACATTCAGAAAGCTGACTTTTTCTGAGATTGCCAGTGTGAATGCCACTGACAGTGGTAAGATTTTTGCGTTGACTGTCTCTCCTCAGGCAGTATATATTTCAGGTAAAACATTGATCAGACACTAGTTTCGCAAGACCTTTCAGCCATTATGCATCTTGGCTGGATTTACACTGGCAACACAGTACAATGAGTAATTCCAAAATCCATTATTTTATCCTGAGTCATCAGATTGCAGCAAACCACTCATTTTGTTATGAAAAACCAGCACTTATTTACTTTCAAAAGTTCTGGAGAAGCCACCAAAAAAAAAAAATAAAAAAAAAATTACAGATTAACCACTACTTCTAGGTCACAGCAGTTATTTTGGTAATAATTTCATATATCTGTAGTTAGAAATGAAAAATTTAATGATGTTGAGAATTTATTTTGGTATGGTTTGATGAAAAAAATTGAAATTCCAGGGCCACACCTATGGTTTCCTCCTCCTGGGGAGTGACATCTGAAATGAGGATTGGGAAACGCCTTTTGGAGAAAGATCCTGAGTGACAAAGGTCCAATAACATCTAATATTTGAGAAAAAAACTGCCCTGAGGCTCTGAGTCTGGAAGCTCATAAAGTAGTTTTCAAAATTAGAATGAAACTTTTGTGGCTTTTCATGCCTGAACAGTGTTCTCGAGACCAATGGGACTTGAAACAAAAGAATTCTGGTAGAGTGTGGCTATCTAAGCTTGAATGATGGTTTATTAAAAAAAAAACAAAAAAAAAAAAACCTAACAACACATACGTAACGTATGTATATATAATACATCCTCAACACTCCAACTCCAAAGTATTTGTTACTGTCTCTATTGTATCTCTACCAAAACTGTTAAACAAACTTTTCCTTTGGTGGACACATTTATCTGTATCAACTTAAAATATGTTTTTGAAGAAAGTTTTATGTGTTTTATTAACTCTTCTGCTCCCTGGAGGCTTTAAGGAATTCTGACAAATGGGTGGTCTTGGATGCTATGCTCTGCCTTTTCTAGGTCTCACAGCTTTAGTCAACAGTAAAGATTCAACCTTTATTTGTCAAATCTTACATTTAGTTGGTTTTATTCTGTTCAGCTGAATGAATTTCAAGTATCTTTTTTTCTTGATTTTGGTATTCATAAAGCTCTTGAAGAAAGCACTTGGAACATGTCAGGAACCCTGTTATGCTGTATAATGTGGCAGTACCATATATGCTTACACAAAAAAATCGGATGTAATCGTACACAAAAACACTAAGTAAGTTCTTGATTTATCCTTTCAAGTTAATGTACTTAAACTGTAAGTGGCTTGTGGGAGTCCTAGGACTTTTCTTCACCATTAAAAAATGTGTTCAGGAAGACAATAAAACAAGGAGAGATTAGATTAATTGGTCATCCACCAAAGAATAAAATGGATAAAAGCCTTCTGAATGGAATGGAACACAAATCTCTAAAATAACAGTGTTGAGAAGCAGATGCATCCTTCATCTGTCTGGGGAGCAGGGTGGAGGGGAAGTTGCACAGCTGTATAGCCGGGACCACTGTGCACCAGCATGCAGTGGTGGCAGAAGACAGAGCAAGAGCTTGTTTCACTCACCTCCTTGATTCTTTGCTTAAAGTCAGTGTGTCCTTATTAACAAAGGGTGTGCTCCCTTGCTACAAGCTGACACAATGGTGACTGTATTTCTGACCCAGCTGGAAACAATGGTTACACCTATCCGAGCAAATTAGAATGCTGGAGCTGAATCATTCACTCTGCCCAGAGTGGGAGTGTGCTCCTCATGCACACATCCTCATGCTTATGTCCTGTGCCAGCTCCACCACCAAGTCCCCAGCACCTCAGGGCAGCACCACAGAGAGCTTTCGCCTGGGGACAGATGCCATGGGATCACCCTGTTTTGGAGACTGAGAGAATCATCCCTCAGGCTCGTTTCACATCACAGTATTCCTGAGCATGTTTAGTTTAATAGTGCAATTTTGGCCAAAGTCAGCTCTGAACCAGAATGTGTGTAGCTGTACTTAGGCAACACTTGAGCCCAAGCTAATAAAACCTGCTGAGGGGCAGGATGTATTAGCTTGGGTTCAGTGCTGTGCTAACATGGCTATATGGCTTCCAGATGGCTCAGACTTTAGTCAGAGCTATTGCCTGCCAAAGTCCATGCATATATCAATATAAATACATATATCCTAAGTACCCCCACTATAAGGACAGTAATGAGGGTGATTTTTCTCCTGATACTTTGCCTTATAAACACCAGATCTGTCAAGAGATTTGAAGGTAACAACCCAGCATCATCTTCCGGAATACTTGATAGCTACAATGGTCATGTAAGTTAGGCACCAAGGTTGTCTAAGGGCAGCTGCACCATAAGGCTGGTAACATTTAGTGTGGTAATAGTGAGGCCACGATCAATGTAAAATATGCAGCCAAGTGCATGAAGAAGCCAGGGTGCTGACACAGGTTTTTGTGGGTTGAAAGCAAACCAGTCATTCTATGCAACACTGAGAATATGGTCCTGTTGCCTTTCTGAAGGCTTAGTAGGAGAAAGAGACCTTGGAAGAACAAGGTTAAAAGGAAAAGAGGCTAAAAAAGAAGAGCATGTTTTTCAATTTCTCCCCCATCCTCTCTGGAGAAGAACCTCACCAATCCTTCAAGAAGGAGAGTGTACCCAAATACATGCTGGAGAAAGAAATGGCTTTCTCCAGGTTCCACTTGTATCAAGGAAGATATTTCTTTCAACTTTTTCTTTGCTCTGAGGAAAAAAAAATCCTGCTGCTTTCCCACCTCAGACAGCAGGAATGCCCAAAGAAACCTTCCATGGAACTATGTGGTAATAGAAATCACCTTAATCAGCTTTGGCTTTTCAGAGTTGCCAACCTTTTCCATCCCCACTGGTGGTGGATGGAAAATAACTGAGAGTTGCTGTAATCTAATAAAAGGCACAGAACTGCATGACTGTGGGGTTACCCAGGATGTTGTATTGCGAGCTCTGTATTTGGAACCTGTTTTATTCTGTGGGTCATCAACAGTCATTGTTACATGGTGTCTCCCTCTCCCGTTTTCTACAAACAATGCTAGGTTCTCTTCAGCAATGACATACACAGAAAAAGAACTATTCTTCTAGCTGTTTATATTCCTTCGGCAAAAGTGATGTTCAGACCATTGCTAACTTCCAATTATAAAAATGCTAAATATTAATAAAAAGGTGCTGATTCACTTGAACATGTTTTAAGTAGTAGGAGACATATATTATATATACAGGAAAAGTGTTCCATGAAGCTTTTTGAATTGTTTCTGCATCTGCACTGATTTTATGTTGCAATTCATCTGACACCCATGCGTCCATCAGCATGAAAAAGATCACCTATTGTTTTAAACATCACAAAGAGTTTTGGTGTCAAGAGGAGGAAATCGGCCAAAAGACGATGCTGCGGAATGCTGAGGAGACATTAAAAAACAGAATCAAAAAACCATGATCCTTAATTTACCACAGCCCAAGAGAAAGAGTGCATTATATATTGACAGCTTCCATATGTGTCATGCAAACCTTTATTCTTACTGTTCAAAATAAAATGTCACGTTAAGAGAAAAAGTGTACATTTCATGTTAAAAAGGGATGTATGATACCAAATACTGTCTTAAAGAAAAAAGAACACACATTCCATTGTCATGTGGCTTTTTGTACTTTTTCAGGATTTTCAAAGGGAGAAAAATATGGATTACAACAACCAGACAGTCTTCCAAAGTTGTTTTTTCACACTGTTACATTAAATAGTTACAATTTCTTTTTATTCCTTATGCCGACATTATTATACTTATGCACCATCTTCAGGGATCCAAAGAAATATACTTACACAAGTACTTGCCTAAAAGGTCTCTGAAAGATAACTATAAGAAATTATTTTTAATGGTAATGATATCAGTATAGTAGCATCCTGGAGTCTCAGCAAATACGGACACCATATTTTAAATGTGCTTTATCAATAAATCTAAAAATTAATATGTACTTACAGACTTGATTATCTAGGCCCCTAGTGGCACCTAAATACCTCAAACAGGGATTCTCTTACTTAACAAAATCCCATTTGGTTTAATGGTCTGTTGCAATAGAAAGGTTAATGGATCAGGTCTTATAAATATCTCTCTAGTTACGGAGGCAGAACTCCTGTACCTCCTGTGAACTCAGTTGACAGCTGGAGGCATGAAGAAACATGCTTCAGACCTGCAGGGCCTGAAGTTCACTTGAGCCAAGGAAAGGTTTTTTATTTGAACCAGTCTCTGAGCTTTCATAGGGAACTGGTTGGAAGGAAGGTGGGTGGGGTTTTCTGGGTTGCAAACCAAGTCCGCTACACACTGAGTCATATATAAAAATTCATGTTCCATCTGTACACAAATGTGTCATTGAACTGCTGGTGTTTCTAATAGCTTCCAGAAGTAACAGCAACCCAATAAAAATAATCAAAGCCTTAAGAGCAAAACTGTAAGACTATGAAAGGATGATTTTCCTTATGCTAAGCTGAAGTGGTGTAGCACAGATCTTCCCTACAGTTTTGAAAACTGTAGTCCATAAAAGGGCACTCTTCTTGCATGAATAAACTGAAAAGGGAAGAGAAAGTGAGGGAAAAGGGGAGTTCCCTCCTCGGTCAAGCAGCAGTGTTGAGAAAGTCAAATAAGTGAAGTGCAAAAGGTAAAACTGCTTGTGGCTTTGGAATTTAAAATAGAAAATTATTTACCACCTTTCTGATATTGGGAGTAGGACAGGGGAAATATTTAAGTGAACTATTCTTTTAGAATTTCTTTAGTATATTAACCTAAAAGTTTCCTTTTACCCATCCAAAATTTCCTGCTGTTTACTGAAAATTAGTGATATAATTTTGAGGCTAGAACCGACTGATTGGTGGTTCCAGGGTTTCTTAATGAATGCCTTTCACGGATATTTAATTTTCAATAATTTCTGTGTTTGAATCTCCTGGAAATAAAAGAGTCAAGGATGGAGTTTATTCTGGAGCAGAAAAGCTGACCAGAAGGCAGTCCACCTAATTTGGATGCCTGATGGAGGTGTCACCTCCTCAGAATTATAAAGGCTTTAAGATAGCCTCATAAAACTAGACTGCCTAAGCGATTCCACTCCCCACATGGCCCAAGCTCGGGTGTGGTCCCTATGAATGCTGATTGAAGGCATCAACAACTTGGTCTACTTTGCATTGCTGCCTTCCTTTTCCACTTACTGTACTCTGACATTATAGGCAATATTAGATGAAGTGGTCGTCTGCTCTGGTGCAAGCCTGCCAACTCTGTTTTTAAGCATCATGCCTATAGGACAGTTTTCGCATAACTCTGCAGCAGCCAGAGCACTTGCTGAAAAAGTATGAGATGCTTTGTTCACAGCCCAGCTGAGCCTGAGGGAGAATTTAGATCAAAACCAATGAGAAAATGTAGACAGAACAAAGAAAGAAGAAAAAAAATATTAATCCTTACACCAGGGTTTCTTCTGCTACTCATTAACATTATGTCAGCTAAGGTTTAGATTAACTGGCATCACAGATTCTTTGACCTCTGACATAAAAAGCTTTTTGACAAGAAAGAGCTAAATCTGAACGTTTGCTTGTAAAGTAGTATGGATTAAGTGAACCATCAGAGAAAAAACAGTCTGTAAGTCTCTTTTTATTAGTTTCTAAAGAAGTCTAAGTAAAGAACATTTCTTCTAAAAATATTATTTTGCATTGAGATGAATTTTCAATTTTAATGAAGAACATAATGCAGCAGCCCAGTAAATTTGTATTAAAAATCCCACAGCTAGGGCTTTATTTTTGATAGTGGCTTTTCTAATTTTCAGTTAATTAAAATTCTCAAGATTTCAAATTTTTAACCCATTTCAAGATAAAAAAAATTCATAAAATTTTTTTTCAAATTACAGACAACTAATTCCCACCTTACCCTTTTGTTAACCTTTCTCCAATATTAGTATCAGCAGCTATGAGATACCTTCTGAAATGTCCTAAAGTTATTTTGTAACTTTCTCCATTCTTCTTCCCAGAAAGTTCTTTAGAAACTTTCTAAAACAAAAATTCTGCAAATTTGCCTGAGTTTCCCTGAATGTAATCATCAGTACAAGAACATTAAAATGGAACTTTATTTTATACGTAGGAGCTTTCATCTCAAACCTCATTTAATTTGCTTGATTAATTTATAATTTTATTATAATTTAATAATATTTTATTATAAAATATTAAATTATAAAAATTAAATTTTATAATTTCCATATTTTCTAGAATTAAGAATAATAGGAAGTTTGCAGACCATAAGTACAGCAGGATAAGACTTTTGTTCTTTACTTCAAGCTCTCAGTGAATTATCACCCAGTCAAGTTAAAAATCAAAAAATACTCATCCAGAAAAGATATTGTGCAAGATATGACACGAGCATATAGGGTGTTATGATCCACAGTTTCAATCTTACCGTCCCCAGTTTCAGCGCAGAGTTGCAAACCCAGATTGTTCAGTGGATTAATCACCCAATGATTGCTGGTCACAGTAATGTCAAAGACAAACCAGCCCACATCAGAAGCTTGAGCCTTTCTTGTGTCTAACAGGAACAAGTCTGCATCCCTAAGTTGAAGAAAATGGAGAGTTAAGGCATTCAAATATTATTAATTTTTGTCCTTGATTTTCTTGCTGACAATAACTTCTTGGAGTCTAAATGAATAATCCTTTGACATATCCTCATCATGACACAGTACAGCATGTGCTGCTGCTAACAAGTAATTTTTAAGTATAATGAAGGTATTTTCCCCAAGAGGTTTTTCTGAAATGAGTCTCAGCATGTAAAAGCTACAGCTATGGAAAATCTGAAAAAATCCAGCTTCCTGATATGAGTACACAAAATATGTAATTGGGGCTGTGTATAAAGAATTCATCTTTCAGCATTAGAATGTCTCAGGAAGATTAACTTTTACAAACCTTCAGTGTAAAAAGTAAAATATGTCAAAACCTTGTTCCAATTCCAACTAAAATTCAAAGGCATAGCATTGTTAAAAAGATCTGTTGTTAATAAAAGATATGTTAAAAAAAGATTGTTAAAAAAGATATGTTGTTAATAACATATGACAGCAGCTATGACAAAACATGAATAGATGACAGTTCAGACCATTTCCTATTAGCACTGATGTTAGAAAGTGTCTCTATATCAAAGCAGAGATTATGTATCTATTAATAATTATTACATTTCAACTCTCAGTTCCTTGGTATAGTCTCAAATTGTTCCCATGAAATCTCCCTGTAGTTCAGAAGGGCTGCTCAGAGAAGTTAGTATAATTATGTTACCAAGTTTTTAGCATGGATCATTTATTTGTTTTGTTTTCATATATCTCCTAACAGAATTGGTTCCAGAACAACATCTGTATTACAAATAGTTTGCTACAATGACCACACTAAACCCAAGATATTTAACTCTCATCAGTTTTGCTGTACATGGTTCTACGAAACAGGAAGCATTATTAAAAACTGTTTTCACAATTTAGACCTTTAAACCTAAATCTATAGGTATAGAAACCTATTTCTTTTCTTCCATAAATAATAATCAAAGCAATAAGATACAAAAACAAATGTTTTATTTTAAATTTTTAAATTTTAACTCTACAAGTGAACTAAAGACAGTCTTGGCTTACACAGATCTGGGAATCGTACTGTTGCTTTACAGACAGAATGACTATATGATTAAATAGGAAAGACTGACAGAAATAATAGGCTTTGTGCCTAAAAGTGGGTTTAAAATTCATGTGGTCCTGTCACTATATTTTTATGGTGTTTAGTTGCAATGACAGCTAAGAAAGTTACTGTCATTTAAACACCGTAAATGCACCTAAAAGGTCTGATACTGAAAAAAGCATCATCTGTAGCTCTTGAAAGCTCAACACTGAGGAAAATAAAGCCAAATGAGCTATGACAAGCATGTATTTACTTACATCTGCAGAATCAGGTTAAAGAGCTCAAAAATTATAAAGGAAGATTGTTTTTAAAAAAGGAATTGAAGGGGCTTTCNTTTTTTTTTTTTTTGTTAAAGGATAATCTTTTGCTGGGCTTGTGCTACTGACCACACAAGGAGAAAACAATTACATTCCCCCTCTGGAGCTAACATGAAGAAAAAACTACAATTCCAAACAACCTGATCTGTTATGCAAGCACTGAACAAATTAACAACGTACCACAAGCTCATAAATAGTACTCTCTGGAGTCTTAAATGCCAACTTTTTTCTCTAATAAGCAGTTTATCAGAATTTTAAAGTGGAAAAGTTTAATTCTGACTGTAATAGTCTTTGAGATGTTTATTTATAAATATTTTTGTATTACTTGGTAGATTTAATAGAAAATGGTAAAATTGTTTGGAAAATATTAAAATATCACAATTATATGATTTCACACTTCTCTCCTCCTGGAATACATAATTGTTTTCTCATATAGATTCTTTCCATTCCAAGTTTTGCTGGGATTGATACAAAATGTTCTCAAATGCCAGGATGTACAATGTCTCACATGCCAAATCAGAAATATAATAAGGCACTACTATTACTAGAGTCCAGAAATTCTGCTGAGGGACAGATTTTCCCTGAGGATCTCTCCTCGGTGTGACATTACCACTTTGTAGTGCAGCAGAAACTCACACCCAAGTGCCTTTGGCATTGGCCAAGGTAATAGACTCAAAAGAGGCAGAATACTCTTACCCATTAACTCAGCAAATGAAACAAAAATGAGTTGTGAATACCTGGAGAAAACCAGAACCGATCATTCAAAACACATAGTAGAATAGAGAAAGTGTCTCTGTACCAATGCTAATGATTTACCCTACATAACAGCAATTAACTACAGAAATCCTAAGTATTTGTCATGGAAAAAAATAAATTCTTTTGCAATTGATACAAATATAGGGTGAAAATTTGACCCCTGAGATGGCAGTGAGAGCTCTGGGATCAGGGTTCTCCCATTAGTTCACGTCATTTACTCAAACTCCTCATCTCATTTTTAATTTTAAAATTCTCCCTTATTCTGTCACAAAAGGAAAACCTCTGTCACACTTAAAACGAAAGACAGCTGCAAACTTTGTCTTTAATTTAAAAAATACTTATATTTCAAAAATAGCCCAACAACACAAAAAATTTAGGCATTATGTCATAAACAGCCTGAAATTCCACAGTGAACACATTCAGGCAGAATACAGCTTGTTGGCTTTACCTTTATGGAGACTGTTTAAGTTTAGTGTCTGGTCTCAAATTACCAGTTGCATACAGAAGAAATGCTACCACGGTCAAGAATTTCAGCAAAGAGGATGTGGGCAGAGCATCTGAGAAGGTCCACACGTCCTAGGTAACTCAAGGAAGTAAAGGTGGAATAAACCATCTATATGTTCCTTGAAACCCAGAACAGTTTTTGATCAGATCAAGTCATGATTATTATGTAATAGGCCATCCTGATGATACTGTTTCATCTCTCAACTTGTTCCAGAAAGCTGCTTTTCTATCTTAATGCCACTTGAGGATTCCCTAATGTGGAAAGAACCCTTGGGGTTTACTTGCATTAGTGGCTAGCTGCCATCAAATCATGAGCTAAGATTTGGTCTGTTGGACTGTATTTACTTTCATCATGAGAAAAAGTCTGGGTAGGAGTACATTGGCAGGGCTGCGTAGGAAAGTTAGCCTACCATGGACTGTGCTGTACATGCTTCCTTAGCAGAAGTAGAAAACTTCACTCCCAAAGACTGGAATTTCAGCAACCTCCAAGGGAATTAAACACACACACATTTAAGTAGCCATGATGCCACAGAGACAGGAAAATGCCCAAGACTACAGCATAATCATTAGTTTGTAACTTGGAAACCCTGAACCCTGGCTACTCCTTGCCTAAAAGCATAGCAGTACTGTGTTTGGGATTGAAGAGCCCTGTCAGACACCCATGTTTCCTGTTGAAAGCAAAGAACCCTCACCCACTCTCTACACGGGCAGATTATTTGGTGAGCTTGGGCATAAATCTGGAATAAATTACATATAGGATAATTTTAATTCTTGTTCAGTGTTTGTTGTTGTTGCCTAGGAATTAATACTGCACAAGCAACAGTGATAGCAATGATGCCTTACCACGTGTACACTCATGATCAGTTATTGTGTCCCTGCTTAAGAAACACATGAGATGGTATTCAGTATGTTATGCATTCATGCCAAGCGGGTACCTGTTTGGATACTCCTTGATGATCTGATATACACTAATCTGAATGGTCTCATTCTCAAAGCGGCTGTTGCTTCGATCTTTGTATATTCGGAACTCGGCTGCTGTCACTGCCTCTCCATGTGGGATCTGAGTAAGGTCAAAGCGAAACTCTTTGTAGTGCCTTCGCTGGTGGGAGAAGTCCTTGTCCCTTTCAACTGTGAGAAAAAGAGTTCAGTGTAAATTAAAGATGTGAAATGAATGCCCATTTCCGATGATTAATGGAGCGTTCCTTCTGCTTGGGAGTAAACAAACACGACAATATAAAACTGTGCAAATAATAAAACCACAAGCCCAGACATACTTCCAGTTAAAGGAAATTCCACCAGCCCAGTGTCTTCAGATCAAAAGAAAAAAAACCTTGGTGGATTTTATATAAATTCCAGAAGCCGGAGTGGAAAGAATATAAAAAAAAAAAAAGCTGAAAGGGGACATGTTATAAAGTAACTCGAAATATGGACAAGCTAAAAGCTGTGAAAGGATTTAGGACTTCAGTGTATTCATAAGCACAGCAGTAGCAATGTGAGAGCGATAGATGACTTTGGAAAACACTAATTGCCACTAATAACCAGGCAGATGAGAGGAATGCTGTTCATTTCCGTTTTACATAATAAATTTTAAAGTGGTACTAAAGTGCACTGCAACAACTATATATTTAAGAAGCAGTTAAGTCATTAAGTCAGTTAACACAAGTTGTACTCTAATGGCACACATGTCATCTTGCCAGTGTCAGAAGAAGGAACCATGAGCCAGGGCTGAGTGGTTCTGGCATCTCAGCAGCATAGGAAGCACAGTCCTGGCTGGAGAAGTCTCCTCAAACCTGGGTGGGCAGGTGCAGGCTTTCACTGTTTCTGACACTGCCACAATTTAAAGTTAAAAAGTAAACCTCATTATTGCCTAAGTCAGAATTCTACAGAATTTAAGAGAGAGAACATAAAGGGTTTTAATTTATTTGATTTTATAACTGGTTTGGGTCTAATTCCGCTGTCTGCTACCATTCTGACTCTGACTTAGGAGCAACTTTTGCAATGGAATACATGTTTTGATGTGGCAGTGGAAACCATGGGTCATTTTCCATTCCACATCCTTAAAATCTGAAGTATTAATCCCATAAGGTGTTCATCAGCCAGTACTGTGGCCTGTAGTTTCCACTGCCACAGTATACAACATATCACTGACCTTTGAAGAAGCTGTGCACCGTCAGAGAACAAAATTTCTCTCTTCTGGAGAAGTTCTACCTGCCTCGTGAAATAGGTCTTTCATTTTACTGATGGTGGACAAAACCTAAAACTCAGAGTTGGAATTTGGTTTTAAACATTTATGTCACCCAGCTTCACTAAATGCTCCCTCCTGTAACCCCTTCTCTTATATTTCGTTTTAGTCCTCAGATCTGAGGGAGGAACAATATTCTGAAAAAGCTCACATTTGGATTACTAAATGCTACACGTATAAATAATGTGTAAGTTATTACAATATTTATGTATATTTATACTTATATGTTCATATATATGTGCCTCCCAGGCAGTTTTTTCTACATAAACAATGTACATATGTTTGCATGTATATACATATCTAATTTATATATAAAGCTGCATATCTGTGTTATTATAATGTGTATGTTGTCTTACAAAATACAAATGCACTAAAAGAAAAAGAAAATATCATTTTGGGCTTGCCATATAAGAGTACAGTTGCGGACATGTTAAAATGAGAGCTTTAGAGGGAAAAATGTTTAACATTATTTTCAGAGCAGCAGTTACTAGTTAAGTCACCTGTGGTCATGTAGTAGTCCTTTACAGTGTACCTCCCTTTCACCCTTCCAAAAATGTAAGCTTTCCTTGTTTTTATTAGCTTTTTTTTTTATTTAATGTACAAATCTGTGTTGCCTTAAAAACCACCAAAAATAAAATATATAGGGTATAAGAACACTTTATCTTCAGTGAAAATTAACTTTCTCCTGGCTGACAAAAGGAAAATTGTCTGTTAATGGTGAGGTTTACTTGGCTCAAGTGCATATTTAGCTTACTTGGGTTTGCCATGGTACACTATGTCGCAAAAGTAAAGCAGAAAAGAGGCAGAAGCATGTAAACTGGCTGCTCTGTACCTGAAGATGAATGGGCTGCTGCTGAAGAGAAACAGGATACAGTCTATTTAGCAGCTCCACCGACTGGTTCTAAACTGTGAGATATATACAGAGATCTGACTTGAGGTTTGGGAGTTGTTTGCTTTTTTTTTTAAATGTCCATGTAAAGCCTTTCATTTCAGAGACAACTTGGCAGAGATTAACATATGCAAAAGCACTGAACCGAGAGGCTTTTTTGTAGTGCAAAGAGTCTGCTGCAATTTTCTAAGGTTATAACTGAGCATTTCAAAATTGACATGGAACAGATATGTCAGTAGTCTTCAAATGAGACTATATTAAAGGCAGACTTAATGTAGCAACCCCATATGCATGTGTGACTAAGCACTACACACTATGAGTGAACACTGAAGAATTAGACACTGAATAAAAGTGCCTAATGGCACTGCATAAATAGTGCCACAATAAAAGTTTAAATGCCACTAATCCTGGTCTGATTAATTGTTATTTGAATTTGAGGTTTCCTTTTCTCTAGTTTCTCCTAAGTACTTTCTAATTAGTTTAGAAACAGTATTTGTCTCCCTGTATGTTATAGTTTGGACACAAACCTCTAAAATACACTTCAATTGCATCGGTAGGGTTGTCTTAGGAACACTCTTGACTACTGAAAGAATATTGATAGCCACTTCCTCATGGGCCTGAAATTAATTATTACAACTCACACAGATAATACTTATCTGTGTTTTCCTGTATACACAAGGAAGACACTGCACTGTCATCTGAAAGGGACATAAGTTTAAAATTTTCTTGGGCTGAGACACCCTTTATAGGAAGGCCAGGACTTTGCCTGCAGAAATGAAGGGTTGTAGGAAATAGCCACTGAACACCAAGAAAAAAGCTGGGTCCAAGGAGATCTCACAATAATCTCCACAATAAAGTCAGAAACTCTAATTGCAAATTTCTGTTAGTCAATGTAAAAAGTAAAAAAAATTTTTAAAAAATGTAGACAAATTAAAATATTGCATTATATAGTAAGCTGTAAAATAGCAGCGAGGGTGGTGGTGATTTTGCAATAATGACTAGTGGCTAGAATGATAGCCAAATTAAAAAAGAAAAATGTCATTTGATGATATTGAGTATTTTAATACTGAAAATAATACACAAATCTTGATCCCTTCTGCATCTAATAAATGCTTTCTCAGGGAAGACTGTGAATGCTCAGTAGGGAACCTCTAAGACCCTTTATCCTGCTAAAATGGCATGAAGTGCAGGGAGGCAACATGTCTCAAATATTTTAATTCACAGGCGAGAGCTTTTCAACCCTGGCAGCCCGAAAAATACAGGTTAAGATTTTTAAGTATTCAGTACTTCCAGAGTGTTTTCATGTCATTCCAGCCTTGCTCAGTTCATCTGCCAAAATGCATCTCTGTGAGACCGATTACAGCCTCTACAAAGCAGTTGACCAGAAAATCAGTAAATATTTTTTTTAATCATTGGAGGAATACAATTTTTCTAAGCAAAACATAACTAGAATATTAGGTTTAAGGCTGATTACAACAAAAATCTTCATTTGCTCTCATTGCTCATATTTCTTAGTACCAACTTTTAAAAATGGTATTTTTATACCACCTGAAACTAATATATGCAGCACTACGGTTACATCAGACAAATCATGGCTCAGGGGAATATCACAAACACCTGTGTGTAAAATGGGAAAGAATGATATTTTCCACCCATGTGGAAAACTGATGAAATGTTCATACTGTATTAACACTAAGTCCGAATCCAAGAAGAAAGAAGTCTAATTTATTCAAAAAAGGTATTTTGGAAAAGAGGTCTTCTTTTACACCAACAGAAAAATATCATACACTGATTTTCATTAACAAAAGTATGTATTCTAAGAAAAAAAAAGAACTAGTAAAAAACACCCAAAGCACATATATGGATGGACAGTATAACAAGTAGTCAGTATTTTACCAATTCAACTATAAATGTCTGGCTATGTTGACTGAGCTTAAGAAGTGTAAAAAGTGCTATCAATGAGTTTAGGTCATAGTGCATGAGGGACTATTAGACATGTTCTTTCATTAGTGATTAGCTCCCCACTGATATGTGCTTCTCTTTTCCTGAAGATGTTGGTATGTGGCTGTGACACACAGGGAAGTGAAAGCTGCTTTGGCAAACCAGTAACAAAACAACAATATGCTGTAATAAGCTGATTTTACAATATAAGATCCCAGGATCCCAACTGGATTCACAAATAATGAAACCTCACTAATCAACTGTCAATGTTTAACTACCAACCACGCCTAGGCAGGGCTAAATGGAGGGTCTTACAGACCTGCATAACTATAAAGGGCCATTTACACTAATCTCACTGAATTTCACTGTTTGACTCGAAATTCTTTGTATAAGTACTAAGTAAACCAGTAGGTTTTAATCACTTCAAGGTGATAAAGGTTACAGTAAGCTGATACACTACAAACGACACTCATTTACATCTTGAATATAATTAAATGATAGTTTATCTACAGTGAACACTTGTGGTTATCTGACCAAAACAGGTCAAAGGTTCCAGGCATTTTCTCCTGAAATTACTCAGTGCTGCCTCTAATGACTGATAACTGAAAACAGAGACTGGAAATATCAAATGTGGTAGGTGACAGATAAGCAACAGATTAATGCAAGTACTCTGTTACAGGACACTAAAAGGTCAGAGGCTCAAGGAATTAGCTATTGTGCTACTGTGAAAAGACAGACATCAAATAGCTGTTTACCTCATTCTTGCTCTTCTCTCCAGCATTCAAATTCTAGTAGCATAAATGGGATGTTTAAAGAGACTCATTTTTTACAAAATAAGGCAGCAAATGTTTTGTAGAATATGTGGGTAGGAGAAAAATGATTCTAGAGAAGCATAGAGGGGTAAAAACCCCACCAAAATAAAACACCTATACTAGGTGTAAATATTTAATGAAGTGTATCTGAAAAAAGTTAGGAAGTATGTTCCTCAGAATGTCATTCTCAGTTGAGGAGACCAGATAAGACTAAAATATACATTTTAAAGCTTTGTAACTTTTAGGCTTTTAAATTGTAGAAAATGAAGATCAAGTTCAGAAAATCAGATTAAGTTTATCTTGGCAAGCATATTTTTCATCTTTTTTACTCTGGAAGTCCTAAAAATGTAAAACCTAATTAATATTGAAGTAAGTGGTAGCTTTTTCATTCTGCCCATTGGCCTTTGAATAAGTACTACAGTCTTCTAAAAAAGATTTTAAATCAAGTGAACTTTTAAAGTCCAAGTGTGAAGAAAAATACCTTCCCAAATGGGTGATTGGAAAAAAAAAAAGCAGCAGACTATGATTCTACTTGTCTAAGTGCTACTGATTTACTAGGTTTTATAGAAGGGTAAGAATCCCGATCCAAACTCAGGAAATCTATTTTGAGTTAGATATTGAAATTGATAAAAATAGTCACCTGTCCTTCAAGCATTGTTTTGGACAACAGAGACGGCTGCCTGATACAGTCAGTGGAGAAACAATTCCATTTGTTAAAGGTCAGCTGTCTTGTACCAGCCAGTAAGCAAAACAGAGGAGTTTATCTACATTTCCCCTTTAGTCCTCTTCAGCTCCAGAGAATTGGACTAAGAGATAGCTCTTGTTCAGCCAAAGGACATTTCAACCCTTATCAGCTGATTTTGATGATCATATCCTAACTGCCAGGATGCTGAGTAGCCCAGCAGTGGGACATCCTGGACCATTGCACAGAAGAAATGCAGGAGATGATGGAAAAAATGAGAATTAAGTAAGTTTTTGTTCCCACATCTGTTTTTTTTTAATTCATTTGACATTAGACATTTACCAGCTAAGTGTTTTAACTACAAAACTTCAGAGTCATATGCCCCATTGCTTGTTCTCCTTTTATTACCAAGTATTTTATATTTTTTTTTACCCATTTTCATCAGAAGAGCAAGAGAGGGTTGGTACCCCCCTGAATATTCTGTAGACAGTAGTAAGGGAAAGGGGGTGATTTGCAATTAAAAACCCTTCATTTCGCTCCCCATCAACCTCCTCAGGCTGAGGTGGAAAAATTCATTGCATAGGTTTCAGTCATGTATGTCTGTGTTTTTTTGGGAAGTTCAGAATTTACCTTCAGAATTGAGATCTTTTGGGAAAACATGTCTGATCAAGCATATAAGGATCACAGAATCACAGAATATGCTGAGTTGGAAGGGACCCACAAGGATCATCAAGTCCAGTTCCTGGCCCTTTACAGGACCATCCCCAAGAGTAACATCATGTGTCTGAGACTATCACCCAAACACCTCTTGAAATCTGTCACACTTTGTGCTGTAACCACTTCTCTGGGGAGCCTGTTCCAGTGCCCAACCACCCTCTGGGTGAAGAAGCTTTTTCAAATATCCAAACTAAACCTCCCCTGACATAACTTTAGGCCATTTCCTCGAGTTCTGTCAGGGAAGAGATCAGTGCCTGCCCTTCCTCTTCCCCTCACAAGGAAGTTGTAGACTGCAAGGAGGTCTCCCCTCAGCCTCCTCTTCTTCAGGCTGAACAGACCAAGAGACCTCAGCCACTCCTCATACGGCTTCCCCTTGTTGAACTTCATATGGTTGGTGATTGCCCAGTCCTCTAATTTGTCGAGGTCTCTCTGTGGGTCTCTCTGCCTTTGAGGGAGTCAACAGCTCCTCTCAGTTTTGTATGATCTGCAAACTTGCTCAGTATCCCTTCCAGTCCTGTGTCCAAGTCATTTATGAAGATGTTGAAGGGCACAGGGTCCAAGATGGAGCCCAGTGGAACCCCACTAGTGACAGGTCACCAGTCTGATGTGACCCCATTCACTATCACCCTCTGTGCTTGACCCATGAGCCAATTGCTCACCCACCACATAACGTGTTTATCCAGCTGGATACTGGACATTTTGGTCAGAAGAACAGTCTTGAAATCTTTACTGAAATCCAAAAAGATGACATCAGCTGGCTTCTCTTGGCCAAGTAGGTGGGTTACCTTGTCATAAAAGAAAATCAGGTTTGATAAGCAGGACTTTCCTCTCATGAAGCTGTGCTGGCTGTGACCACTGACTGCATTGTCTTTCAAGTGTTTTTCAGTACCTCCCAGAATAATCTTCTCCATAACTTTACCAGGCACTGAAGTGAGACTGACAGGCCTCTAGTTTCCAGGGTCCTCCCTCTTGCCCTTCTTGAAAACTGGGACAACCTTCGCCATCTTCCAGTCAGCTGGGACCTCTCCGGATTCCCAAGACACTCAAAAATCATCAAGCAAGGTATTGCAACGACATCAGCCAGCTCTTTGAGGTTTCTGGGATGAATCTCATCAGGCCCCATAGGTTGTAGGGATCCAGCTGGAGCAGCACATCCCACACAATTTCAGGGTTGACTGGGAGTTGATCATTCTCACAGTCACGGTCCTCCAGCTGAGGGCACTGAGACCCCCTTGGTCCATCATCCGTGTTGAAGACAAAGGCAAAGAAAGCATTAAACACCTCTTGCCTCTCTCAAACTCCCTGTTTGTGAGGTGACCATCTTCGTCCTATAAAAGGCCAATGATATTTCTATACTGGCTATTGCCATTAATATATTGGAAAAACCTCTTTTTATTGTCCCCCACATTTCTGATCAGCTTCAGCTCCAGCTCCAGCTGAGCTATGGCCACTCAAATTTTCTTCCTACAGAGGTAAGTGGAATTTTTGTGTTCTTCCCATGTAACTCGACTTTGCTTCCACTGGGCATACACCTTCCTTTTTTGCCTTATTTCCAAGAGAAGATCCCTACTTGGCCAAGCCAGCCTTCTGCCTCATCTGATGTTTAAAAAGTGAACAGCACTGATGGACCCAAGCACCTACAAAAACATTTTCACAGGGGACTTTAGGACCGTTCTAATTCCCTGAGCAGCCTGAAGTCTGCTCTTCTCATGCCCAGAGTTGGCACCCTGTACATAGAGGTTTTAAACTCACTTCATGATCATTGTGATCAAGACAGCCGTCAATCTCCACTTTGCTCACAAGATCCACTCTGTTGACAAGCTGCAGACCAAGGAGGGCATCTTTCTGAGTCATCTCCCTTAGGACCTTTTCCATATAGTTGTCATCCAGGTTTTTCAGGAATATTCTGGACAGGGTTGTACCAGCTGTGTGATGCTCCCAGTTAAGTTCTGGCAATTTCAAGACCCCCACAAGGACAAAGGCAGTTGATTTGGAAGTGTCTCTTAGTTCCTCAGGGAGTAATTCATCAATGTCATCATCCTGGCCAGCAGAGAGTCATGGCCTCTCTAAACTCTGCACTCCTCATGATTGAGGCAGCTGCCCAGAGTGAGCTCCAGTGGAAACTCTCTGCCACCCTGGTATTAACTGCAGGGTGTGCCCTGCTCTTGCACCACCATCAGAGGGCAGCAGTGGGAGGTGTGCCCAGATAGGGGAACTCTTCTTCTCAGTGACAGAGCACCTGAAAGAGGTAAGTAGATTGAGTAGTATCAGGGAGAATGAGAGAGTGAGACAGATTACTGGAATTGCACTCTGCCTTCCCTAGGACAGGCACAACAGATAGGATGTATGACAGGGAAGCTTCTCTACCCTCTACCCAACTGGCTGAACACAGCAACTGAAGCAACAGGGGGCAATGGCAAAAAGTTCCTGCCCAACACAGCCAGTGTACCTGCTCTAGTGACCACACCCACAGCTGCCTGGGCACAATAGGTGTGAGACTCTGCAAGAGAAATCAAACAACAATGAGGATGATGGTCCATCTAGCTTGGAGGTCCTGCCAAGGTTAAGACAGTCTACACTTTGCATCAAAACTGCTTCCATAAAATAAAAAAGGCAGGTCATTGTCATAGGAGACTCTCTGTGAAGTCCCCTTAAAGATCTATAGAGTTAGAGATGTGAAGATAAAGCTTCTTACTCTGGTACTGTCTTCAGATTAATATCCATTATTTATTTTTCTGATGGCCAATGATGAAGTTGCAACAGGAAGTGCAATCAGGAGAGACTTCAGAGCCTTGGGATGACTGGTTAAGGGATCAGGAGCACAAGCAGTGCTCTCCTTCTGTCTTTTCAGTAGCAGGGAATGATGAGGGAAGAAAGGGAAAGAGCCAACAGATCAATACCTGGCTCCAATCCCAGCATCACTGGCAGAATGGAGTCAATGATCTCAAAGGCCTTTTCCAATATAAATGATTCTATGATTCTGTGATATCTTACATAAAAAATGTAGGCAGGGGTTGAAAATAGGTGTCCCCAAAATTACATTCCACACATACCCTATCTTAGACAAAAAAGTCATTGTCAGAAACTTAATCTGCATTCTGATCCCCTCCAACTGAAGCAAAACCATTTCCGTAATCAGTGGGGATTTTGCTTAATTAGAAAGGGCAAGTCTGCAGAAATTCTACTTTTTTCCTTGCAACAGTTCTGTTTCTTAAGAACTGCTTCATTGAGGTACTGTGTATTTGAGTTTCTCTTTATTTATTGTTATTATACTGGTTGTATTTAGAGTAATTATAGATTTACAGATGTGGTTTTGAAAGAATTATATAAATTACTTTAACATAAAATACACTTTCTTATTAAAACACAAAGTAGAAATTTTGATCAGTCATATTCTGAAGCTAGTTACACTGCTGTAAAGTTGGAATTATTTCACTAAATTCCTTATTTTCAGATCAGATACTGATATCACTGAGCAACATTTGCCTATTTTGCTTAACTAAATTAGGAACAGTTTGAAAATTGTTTAATGAAATACTGTGCAGTTAGTGACAGTTTTAATAAATGAAATATTGTTTATTGAATCGAGACATTTGGTGGTAGAACATCCCTTCCATAATTGAACAGAATTACTGAACTGTATGAATTGCAAAGTAATTCAAATCGAGGTAAATTCAACGAAAAAATCCTTACACAACTGCAAAAGAATCTAAAGCAAGAATAAAAAGAAAAAGCATAATAAAAAATCAAGCAAAAAAAATTTGCCTGTCCTTTTTCCAAGCACATAATACACTTATTGATTTTCTTTCTTTAACCCTCAAAGAAATGCATTTCAATATCCCATACTTTATAAAAAAATAAGTTACAATATTCATGTATCTTAGCAAGCATTTAGAATTACATCTTTTGAGAGCACTGATCTAGTATTAAAATATTAATTTCTTCATTTTGCTGTTGTAGTAAATAAGATCTCATAGATTCTTACCAATTAACAAAAAAACACACTTGAAAAAGTCAAAATAGTGCAAAACACTATCATATTATTAAGGTGGAATTTGAAATTCTGTGATTTCTACTTTTCAATCCTCTTAAAATGTACATGCAATGTATTCAACTTTAGTAAGCGGTAGGCAGCAACTAGGCAAATAATGAAAGTTACAAAAAAATAGTAGAATATAAGTGAATATTTAAAAGGATAAGTTTCCTTTTTTCCCGGATTATTTTAAGAATTAGAACTCAGTTAATAATTAAAAGATTTCAGCGTTCCCTCCGAGAAGGAAAAAGTTCCCAGCAACCACATAACACTGCCTGCCAGCAACTTTTATAAGCAGAGACCTAAAGAAATGCTTCGATCAAAAGAGGCATAACCATGCTTGGCTTTCTCACACATAATCTCCCAGGTGATCTGTACACTCTAAGATTACCCATGATACCTTCCTGTTACTTTACACTAAAAAATTCAGTAAGATAGATATTTTAATGAAATTGCTGGTCTTCATTCAATAGCCAATGTTTTGCTGAAAGTTGCATAGCTAAACATGTGTTATTCATTCAATTTACTCTTCTTCCAAGTCAAATGCACTTGCTCAACAAGTCAAAACAAGTGCTGCACTGCAGCTGCTCCACTAATAATTAAATGCTGGAAGGCTTTCAGTTGTTGGTTCAAAATAAGTGGAAAAGCAACACCCAGCTTTTCTTATGCTGGTTTGAACACAGACAGTGCAACTAGAACAAAGAGATAGAGCTTTGGAAGTGAATATATAAATATAAGAGAAAAAAGCTGGCTAAACAATTCCTCAAAATGTACTTTTTCTGATGGTTTCAACAGTATAATGCACTGTATACTTCAACCTCCCAAATGCAAAACTTTCACTCCAGTTGTTCAGCTGTAGCATGAAGCACAGCAAAAATACATCTGCACATATGTGCTCTTTCATTTTTAGTAAGTAAGGACCCTGTGGTTTCTTCATTATTTTGTCACACTTATTACAAAGGCACTCCAATCACAAATACCTATGTAAACCTAAATCTGCCAGCTTTTCAGTTATTGTCAGTTTCATCAGTGATAAATAAATCATTATTTGAAAGAATATATCTGATCAAAGATTTATCAAGTAGTTCTGAAATAATACATCATGAAAAATCAAATACATACAGATAAATCCTTACACTGGCATGCCTCGGGTTGCTATTTTTATCTGCATGTTCAATGATGTCAATTTTGCCTCATCTTTGGCAAAGCCAGTACATTTTTACACCATCTCTCGATAGACTTCCATTTTTTCTCATGTTTAATTTTGTTTTTCTATAATCACAGATCACCACAAGGAAAACTAACAATTATTGCCAGGTTTCTGACTGTGTGTGAAAGTCAGAATGTCAGATCAACACAACCTCAAGGTTAACAAATGACAGAAGAAAAGATCCCTCTTGGGTTCAACTGCAACTGAATAGAAACAAAAGTTATACCTCTGGGATCCAATGGTCAGAAAATAGGTGTAAGTTATAACTGTTTTGACACTGTAAAAGTATACAGATGGAACATAACTTCTGAGGAGGGTGAAAGGGCATATGTCATCATAGGGCGACTGGCAGGGGAGGAAAAGCTAAACATTAAAGCACACTCTATCTTCCCACATCTCCTTAGTTCCTGCTCATATTAACCCTCTGCTCACTTCCACTCACCGGTGGCAAGTCACTCCATCACTTACCATTCACACATGTCATCTAATAAACTCCATCTATTTCCTGATGTGGAATTTGTTGGAAATACTTCCACAGAAGTTTTGTCTGCGTGCCAAACTGGGTACCAATGGATAGGCAGTATTTTCTGCTTATGCTGTGCTCACATCTGAGTATTTTAATATTACCCATACCCATTAACACTGACCAAACATTCCATAAAAAACAGTCCAGCTGTAACAAGGATGTGGAAGGAAACCCTCAAAAACATCATATGTAGAGAGTAGAAAAATACTTCATTACATATAACAAGTTAAAAATTATTTTGCTAGGCTACCTTAAAGACAGGATATTAACTACATTGGCAAAAAACAGCTGCTTACAGGCCATGTGCTTAGCTAGTGTTCCAGCTTAGCTCAACTGAGTTCAGAGGTCCTCAGATTTATACTTTGGTTGCACAAGCACATACCAGGCTAATCACTGTACTGACGGAGTCATCACCATAGAATTAAAAATGTAAAGAGACTGGAATTTCATCTTTTATAACTGTTAGTACTTGTTTTGAAGGTTTGTCCTATGCATTCTTCCTGTTGGCCAACACCAAGGACCCAATTAGGAGACTCTAAGGAGTGCTGAGAAACAGAGCAATAGAGCCAGAAGCACAGCAGGAACAGGCCCTCCCAGACATTACACCGGAAGCAAACAGGAGGAAGATGCAGAGGAAGAGCAGACAGGAGACTGGCCAGCGGTGGTGAGGAATGGCACTTTCAGGCAGCAGGTTTTAACAGCCAGTTTGGGAGCTGGCTGTGATTTTAACAGCCTGTTAATACTGATTCAAAATGCACCCTTTCCTCTGCAGCTCCGTCAGTCTAATCTGATAACGATTTATTCTCACAGAAAGAGATTATTTCACCCCCACATAGCTGCTCGTATGGAATAAGTCCCCTCAACAAGAAGGGAAAAAAAAGGTGCACTTTTTTCCTTCCTGAAAGGAGTTTAAAACTTACTAAAATTAATGAATATTTTGACCCTCTTTCAGGGAAGAAGCTCACTGACTGTTAGTAAATAAAATATCTCTGGATTGACCATCCAGCATTACGCCTGCACTGCCAGAGGAAAGGAAAGCTAATCTTCACAAACAATATTTTTGCCATGAAAGAGCTCAGATTAGCTACAGGTAATGTGACAGTAGGTCGTGATCCCTCACAGTAGATTACTTTGGGCAGACCCAGGGAGAGAGACACAGGAGTCTCAAAATTACGTAAAAAACAAGATAATAATTTCCAAATTAGAAAGAAAAAAACATGACACTTTGAACACACAGTACTGTTCATTCAACAATTGTGTGATGCAAGATCATCACTCTCCTACAAAAAAAAGTAAGGATGAATGATACCAATGTATAACACCAGTAAGGTCCCCCTTCTTTTTAGTTACTCTGTCACAGAGTCACAGAATGGCTGAGTCTGGAAGGGACCCTAGGAGGTCATCTGCTCCAAGCCCCTGGCTCAGGCAGGGCCATTTAGAGCTGGTTGCCCAGGACTGTGGATGTGCTTGTAAAATTTCTGTGTTTCCAGTATTATTCCACCTGGGACTGCATTTCCCACATTCCTTGCCCAGTTACTTACGAATACAATAACCAGGCTGACTGTAGAGGTGTAACACATCTCTGGAAAAGCAAAGGTGATCTGAAGCTCATACTATATGCTGAACTCATGTCTCAGACAAAGCTTCAGTGTCTTTCTGAGCAGAGCGTAAGAACGAGCAGGGAGTGGGAACCTGACCCCAACACAGTGCTTTGATTTCAAAGGCAATTTTTGTGGTTCAACACCACTAAGAACATTTCATATGCATTTTATGGCATCTGATCGACCTTTGCCTTTGCACATGTTTGTGCTAAACTTTTGTTTCCACTAGGGCTAGAAGTGACAACTGCACTAATCTTCAGGGATAGACCTGGATTTTTTATCAAGTAAAAAAAAACACATTTGCCCATCCCCAAAACTGGAAGCATCACAGTCTCTTCTTTTGGGGACATGGTTTCACTTCCATTTTGAAGAAAACATGGTCCCTACCTGTGGACAAGCTGAAGCAGCATTGTTTAGAGGTGTTTGTGGTTAATCTGACTGACTCAAGGTGATACAATATTAGTAAAAGAAACTTCATTACTGTACAGCAGTGGATGCTAATGTAAATACAGGATGAACAGGATGGTAATGTAAAAACAGGATGAACTCGTTTGGGAGCTGTGCCCATGGAGCCAAGATTTCAGTTCATGTGTGTGCCTGTATATTGGTTCTAGTCCTCTGATGAATCCCTTTTACATAAGGCCTGTCCTGTACACATACACATGCTAATAAACACATCCTTTGTATTTTGCATTTCTAAGGAATACATAAAAATATGGAGAAAGCAGAACACAGCTGCTGGTAAACCAAAATGGTGGCAATATGCTGTTAATGACATTACTCCCACCTCTCTGACCCAGTGAATTGCAACATGAACTCAAATTACTTAGAATTCACTGCACAGCATCAACTGCCTCTAGATTTTATATTAACACACATACACACATATATATAATAAAACAGCATTTAAAAAATATTTACTTACATTAAAAATTTGATACATATAAAATGTTTCTCCTTGTAAATATGATCTCATTATGATATACAGCCTCATTACAGATGATTATTGATTCAATAGTTTAAGAAGTGATGAAAAAAATATCACTTTTTGAAGACCTATAGTGTATAGGTACAGGATATAAAAAAGGAGATAACCAAAGAATCAGAGAAAAGAAAAAACTTTATTCTGAAACAATACCTAATTTTAAATTACCATGATAAACTATACTATATAGTGTTCCATTTTACTACCTCTCAAAATTCTGAAAAGCAAACCAGCCCTCCCTGAAAGTCATCATACGTCATTGTGTGATTTCAGATATACTTACTATAGATATAAAATAGAATTTAAACATTATGATCTTTCAAATACCTTAATATCATGCTCAGCAAATTCTGTGTTTTATTTTTAACCATACAGGCTTGTAACTAAAATCAATACATAAAAAACATTTAACTATGTAAATGTAATTTTGTCTAGTTGAACAGTAGGTTAACCCTTCGTTACAGGAAAGACAGTACTTTTAGCTTTCACAATACTGTTCAGTTCATGGTGAGCTGTGGGCAATACTGCGTCAGTCTAGAGGCTTGCCTAAGTAACTTGTCTTTTTTATCTAGAATATGACTCATATTGGATGACAAACTATTATAATAATGCCATAATTATGTGCAGTTTACCACTGTAGAAAATTAATTCTTCATGGCACTTCATTCTTCAATAAGTCTAATTATCCGGGTTTTAATAAAATAAAATTGAAATAAAATTCTTTTGCCTTGTCTTAAGTCTTGGTAATGGACTTTCACTTTATAATAATAATGTTATAGCTTCTATTTCCTTTTCTCTTCATTCATTTCAGGAAATCAAGTTTACTATAATCTTATAAATCAAGTTTGTGGTAAGTGAGCTATGGAAAAACAGTAGAGGAATGTCTATATGAATAGATGTATGTCTCATCATTAGTGAGAAGCAGTATGTTCAATGCCATGTGTTTCAAAAACCATCAGCTATATGAAAAGCATTGTAGAATAAGAAGTGTTTGAAGTTGCTTTCTGAACCTTTAGAGTGCCCATTTTCAAGAATTGCAGCTCTTTCTGGTTGTTAATTTGTTTTAATTTTTGTTTTGCTGCCGCTACAGGAGATAATTGCTGCTCTTTAAAAAAAGCTTAGACGTGCTCAGAAATCATCAATGCACAGAAAATCTCATAGCAAAGATTATATAAGTATCAAAAATCTCATGGGAACTGGCAATTCTATGGAAGCAGAAGGAAC
The DNA here is from genome assembly GCA_013397135.1 of Pachyramphus minor. Lineage (NCBI taxonomy): Eukaryota > Metazoa > Chordata > Aves > Passeriformes > Tyrannidae > Pachyramphus > Pachyramphus minor. Next base: position 29,395 of record VYXB01002072.1, on the reverse strand, counting down.
TCTGAAGTTTTGGAAAACCAGAGAGAAATCACTTGTGGCAACAGAGGGTTGTCTCTTTTATATTGTCATATGCAAACTTCAGCCCTTGCAATACTATTAATATGTCTCACACTCCTTTCTTGTTCTCTTTGGAGAAATATCCAAGCTTTAATCAGAGAAGAGAGGCCCTTCTCAGAACAAAGAAAATTGTGTGATTTTATTCACAGAAGTATCAACGATTCTACATGAATCCAATTTTGCAATCGACTGGACAAGCCACAGCTCTTATTGACCTAACTACAAGATTACTCAGCACCTCATACCACTGAATTCTGCTGCTGTTTTAGTCTTCGGATCTTTGGAGCAGATCCATAAACTCTCCTCCTTATTTCAAAATGTTACAACAGGATGTAATTAAGTACAATTAACAAGGAGGTCAAACGGTCATCTGATAAACACTGGTCCAAGCAGGCAGCTTGAAAGGTCAGGGCTGGTAAAGCCACAGAGTATTGATGGGAAAGAATATTATGATTTAATGGGGAAAAAATCCCAATGACTAAAACTAGAAAGATTTACATGCTTTCTATATTACATACACAAAACCATGCACACAGACTGATATGCATGCACATGTGCCTCAGAGAGGCACAAACCTGAATTCTGAGAACAAAAGCTGAGCTATCTATACATCCTCTCTCCATTGCACCAGAGCACAAATCTGTTTTGTGCTTAAATTCCAGTGTTTCTTTTTCATTATTTTGTAACTGTCTGTTTTAAGAACACTATACCTGTTGTCCTGTCAGAAGGACTTTTTTTAGCGCTTTCTAAAATAACACTTGAGATCACCATGATGAAATGGAAGGTGGTGTGAGGTTCTTGGGAACAAGGTATTTTACAGAGTGCACACCCGAAGTAAAAAGAGGCTTTGCAAGAAGAAAGCTATACCAGTTCTCTTCAAGGCCAAAGAATGACAGTGCACAGAAGTGAAAATGAACACAGGAATATTTGCCTATGGTCATTTTATGGACTGGAAAACAGAGGCACACTGTTTTCATTCTCTATCTGAGGTTCTTCAAATTTTTCCTGTTTGGCTGCTCAGACATTTCACTCTCTGACTTTCAGGTTTAGGTTAGTTGGGGGTCAGGACCGACTCACTGCAAAACTTTTGCACACATTTCACGTATGAGATAGCAAGGTAACCTGGTCAGGAGCAGCACGTTAACCTTTGGGATCACCAGCATGTTATGACTTGTAGTTACTGACAGACATCCCAGCTGAGGTAACCTTGGGAACAACCTTACCAAAGCTATGCTCCTGCTGGATCTCTGCCATCATAAATTGCCACAAAGACTACAGCTGTCATGGGGTTGTATGCTGGGCTTGGACTTGCTCCCGTAGCATTATCATCTACACTATTGTTCCCCCACTCTTTCAATTTCTCAGGTGATGTTTTTGCAAACTGCACCACTAGAATAGCATGGCTCCAGGCACTAAGTGCCATCAGGCACCATCTGCCTGCTACTCCAAAACCAGAGTCCCTGCTCATTCAGCATCCCTACTTTTTCCTTTTTTTGCAGTCCCAGAACAGAACAGAACAGAACAGAATTTTTTTTGCCAGAATTTCGATTTCTTGCCAGAACAGATTTTAACAGCTCTGGCTCCAAAAATGGTGCCACTCACAATTGTAAAAATCAAATACAATATGTTTTTTAAATTATTTTGCGGTACATTATAGTTTCATACCCCACCTGTATTTCCCCTTCACTTTTAGAAGATTAATCTTAAACAAGGATATGCGTAGCCAAATTGCTTTTACTTTATAGTAGTTACTCTGGAATAGTGATATAGTTTTACCAGAGCATAAGAATTTATCTTAATTAATTTGACTACAGTCAAATACCTATGAATTAAACCAACAATAATTTCATTTAATAGACACAGTCTAAAAAGGGATATAATTACAGAATCACTGAAGTAGGAAAAGATACTTATGTTCTCATGGGGTCTGAATAAGTAATAATATTAAGTAAGGTAAAGACAAACCTAACAGAAATTTCACCTGTTCACATTTCTTCCTCTTTCTCATTCTCCTTGACAAAGAGAGTTAGGTGGAATTTTGCTTCTGCGAAACCACCTGTTGTCCAGCTACGCATACATTTCATGTACCAGCACTACCTGTTCTGGTTAATTTTCTAGGTTCTGACTCATTAATAATTGTTGTCTCAGTTTGCCCTGAATTACAGTGGGGAAAAAAAGTAAAACCACATTTTGGTGAGGTACAACACATGCCATTGAGTTCTGGTTGATGAAGTCAAGTCCTTGATCCGTTGCGCCAGAGCTGTTGCTCCAAAAGAGCTGGAAACTAAAAATTTAAATGCACCTTTTGGAGCGTCCCTCAATAAGAGTGGGAAGATTCTGAGTGGAGAGTTGATCAGCAAACCCTTTCCTTTTCTACATGTTTTGCGCTCATGTTTTGTGTAGAAACAAATTCATAACTCAGTACAATACACAAACCAGCTCCTGCTTGGTGTACCCCACCCACAAACTTAAATAATGTAGTTGTCAGGTTTGACAAGGTCTGCCTGCTGTAGCATTTCTGTGTTTTATAGGAAAGTTTAACCAGGGGTGTTATTTTAAGAGATGAGCAAATGGGGAAACCCCATGGCCTAGCCAATAAATATGAACTTTAGGTGCAATGGAGCACTCATAAATATGACTCAGAACAAGGGGATTCATTGTTTCTCCTGACCCCTTTTAGCTGCTCCTCTGATCTCAGCGTCTCTGTGTGCGTCATGGCAGCCCTTATCCTTTAACCTGTGGTTTTTAAAAGCTAGCTTCTAAGTTATTTATGGCTGCAAATGTTAGTAGCCCATCTGTGTACTCCCTGCACACACATACTGAAGGGTGGGAGGAGCTGCATGTTATTTTGCAAGGATGAAAAGTTTTGCCCAGGAAGCCAAGTGCCTGGGGAGGTTGAAGTAGTTTGTCTGCTACAAGAGATTGAGAAGAAAAGTGCTGCTTTTGACTTCAAGGCTTACTGAGAGAAGAAACCCATACCCGGACTCATTTTCCCTTTCATTTGTACATTATCTATCTTTACCAAGCTCCTTGCCCTCTCTCTGTCCTCATGCAACTTCTCTCTACCATAATAAACTTTCACTTTTGTAACTCTGCTGACATGGGAAATGCTCTCAACTGCTCCAACATCACACTGCATGTGAGGAACACAGGAGTAGGACTAAATCTTCCAGTAATACCAGTTCCTGCAGAGGCTGTTTCTCTGTTATGAACCTTAACCATTCCTAGCAGGCCTGTATCCAGCCCCCATGTTGGCTGTTACCTACTGAGAAGGCGGTGGATATCTTCCCTATAAAGCCTGGCCTGTGCTTTGCCATTTTTCTCTCATGCCTGCTCTCATTCCTTCCGTCTCCATTTCCCGCACTGTCGCCTAATCTCACCACTTCTTGGCCTTTAATCCTTTCTACAGCCAAATGCCACTGACATAAAACTGAAGTTCAGTGACCCTGCCTAGACGGTGGGGGTTAGAGACAAGGGAAAGGACAAGGAGGAGAGGATAGGGAAAAGTGTGGGAAATAATTATAAAGTCTGGTAGCAGCCAGAGCCCTCCTGAAGCCCTGGGGAGCCTTTCTTTAGCTGGAGGCTGCAATTGGCACTTCATAAACTGTTCATTCTCAGCTATGTGGAAACACCAGATGACACCTAGAATGATCAGACTGCAATCAATCAATTTGCTGCAGAAGTATATTAGTTTGTACGCCTATGAAAGCAAGCTGAAAGGAACCACCATGGTTAAAAAGAGAAGAAAAGGGAACTACCCCTGTCGTAATTACCTCCATAACTCAGGCAGTGAGTAGGCAGGTAGCCATGGTAAAATTCTTCGCGTAATTTAACATTCAGAGGAAATAATAACAGGAGTAATAAGTGTGGGAGATCAAATAGGTATCAAAGTTGTCCTTTCATCTAAACAAACAACCCAGAGTTTACAGAGCACACCAAGAGGTTCTCCATCCAATCCTGATGCCCTCCACACAGAGACGTCTCCACAACCCTCCCTCTTCCTCTTTCATGACTAGCTAGAGTCACTGCAAGATTGTATTTTCCTGGGAAAATATGCACTTTAAAATACATACAATCCCTGCAACCCCACCCAAAGTCTGTGTTTAGTCTGGAAAGGAGCACTTCCTAAAGAAGAAGCAGAAGTGGGTCAGCCATTCTTCCCAATGGGAAAAATATTAATAATAATATATTTATATATATCCATACATATTTATAGCTTTTCACCATGCACATCTAACCATCTGCTAAATCAGTTTCTCTTCAGTTATCTGTAATTTCTTTCAAACCTGTCGGCAAGGAAAGTCAGACAATTTTATATCCCAGTTAATGGAGAGTTTGACATTTTTTTGGCTGGTTAGATACAATAATTTACTTGGATTTAAAGTGTTAACTTTGGCAAAAAAATTAATTGACATCTATAAAAACATTATTTTGTTAGATGATATTTATGGATCACACACAAACCTATTTTGAGGTAGAGTTATATAGTTCATAAGATTCATGTAACTTGAGAGATTTCAAAGGAAATATAAAATATTTCCTTTGTTTCCTTTAAAGCAACAAATGTAGTATAATTCCAAAACGAATATGGAGAATATTTCTTGCTCAAAATCAAAAGCAAACCCTAATAACCTACTCTGTCATTGCACAAAAATTGGTTAAAACTGCGTAAGGAATTGTAAGGATTGGATAAGGATTTTTTAGGGCATGTCATTCTGTGGGTAAAGTCCTTTTGTTCTATAAATGAATAAACTAACTTTGCAGAAAGCTGTATTAATATTTAATTTTATAATAGAAAATTATTTCATAATTAATATTTACTTCTAATGTCTGACTGCATATCTAGGTCACAAGAAATTCATTCCACTCACTGATTGGGTGACAAAAATTTTATTGAGGGAAAAAAGATCTTAGGATTTCAAGATGTCAAGTGATGTCTATTTCAGATGAAGGTTAAATGAGACCTGCTTGATCTAATTTGCTTTAAATTTTATGTAAAAGAGTGAAAAATGACATCTTAATGACTTTGGGTTGCTATTCAAAAAAACTTCACAAATATTTTCTCATTTTTTCTCAGTATTGATGCCATTCCAAAATTAAAGACATGGTGTCTATTTGTTATTTAACAAGTTCTACCTTTGTAATAGCATCCCTCTTTTCAAGGCAAGATAATAGCACTATTTCTATCACTTCAGTTAAGGTTGTGTCAATATTTTCATTAGAAGCCTGTGTTTTACAGACTAAAACTGTACTACAGCCAAGGAAATTCACGTACAGTTAAAATTAAGACAACAACATCTGAAACACAGTAGAAAAGAAAGAAAGAAAATATGCTCATTTCTAAGCTTTGAGGAGAAAAGTTAATGATCCCAGGTCCTCTTCCACAGCTTCTGGCATTTTATAGTTTAGCACTCCATATCCCTCGCTGATGATATGTTAGCTGTGAGTGGAAGGTTGTAGAAACTGAATTAGTTTAATTTAAGAAATGAGCTACTACATATGCTCAAGGTCTGATTGCAGTTAGGAATCCTTTCTTTTTCATGTGTAACAAAAATGTATTCGTACAGATATTAGGTGTGGATCAATATATTATAGGCTTCTCAAAGTAGCTGTATAAAAAGTTGTTCTGTGCTATATTAGCATACTCCAATGTACACAATGGGCTGTAAATCTTTTGAATTTATGTATCTGCTTAGTGATTCAGGTTTTAAAAAAGAATATGAGCTTGAAGACAGTGTACAAACTTGGGGTAGAGAAGATGGAGAAATATGAACAGCCCTCTGTGCCTCAGACCAAAATTTCCATTGATTTCAGAGTCTGATTTAAGAACTGAATGCAGCATGTGTGTCTTGAGGATTATGTGATTGTGGAATCACATTGTGTATGAAGAAGAAAAGCTGTACCAGTTAGTTTAAAAATCTCCATAATATCGTATCATTCTTAGCACGTGTAAGGCAGGGTCACAAATTTTACTTCGTGCTTTTGAGATTAATTTTATATGCTAAGAAAGAAAACATAATAGAAAACCACAAAACTTGTATATATTTATCCCCTATTTTATAGAAAGTTCATATCAATTAACAGGAACATGTGAAGAAAGCAACTAGAGTTGCTTATCTAATGAAACAATCTGCTACGAGAAAAATTAACAGATGTGTTGTAAACAAATGAAAATACAGGCCATTTGAATTGCATGAAAAGGAACACTTTAACATAGTGGTATTTAATGATCGCTTTGATAACAATGGAAAAAATCAGTATTTGAAATGTTTAAATGTAGTTTACAAAAGTGCTGTTTTGTAGTTTACAAGAATGCAAGCCTCAGAGTGTACACGTTTTTTTATTAAATCCCCCTCTTTCAGGGAGAGGTGAAGAGTGGGAACACTAACATTTATCTTAAGAAAGTCCTTCCCTTTTTAAATTTTGAGTGAGCAGAAAAGTGAGTAGGACTACATGAATATTATTTGCCCGTTCTCTGAGGAACAGGGTATCCTATTTATGTCATTTTGGGAAACCAGCCAGAAAGAAGATGCCAGAACTCTAAACAGTCAGGGCGTTGCAATAATATAATAAAATATAATAACAGGATAAAAAAGCAGTCAGTGAGGAAAACAAAGTTCTGAATTTGTAGGTGATATAATCAGATCTTTGAAAACCCCAGTGCGTTTAGTGGAGGATTTATACTTTGACTGCTGGACCAAACCCAGTTAACTCCTCTGTTACACTCATCAGTATTTATGGAGAGTTGCCAACACACACAGTCTTATACAAAACACAGGACAAGACATAGTCTCCGTCTTGTTGTACCTTTCAAGAAAGTAAGAGATAGAAATTCTGATGTAAATGCCAGTAGAAAGAACAGGTGTTTACAATTTTAACTTCAGGAGAAGTAAATGCATTCTTATTTTTCTCCCTGATTGCTTGACAGAATTATGATTGCAGCTCCCTTGATGATTATTTTCTAATTTTTTTTTAAAGTGAGACATTTGCAACTCTGACAGCTTGATTTTTAATCAAATTAGCATATGTTTCAATTTTTATTCTTTAATATAAAATTATTTGTCCTTGTCTATTTTTTTACCTTACCTTTTAAACTTAACAATGGATTTCAATTTTGTGCTTAATAATTCCTATCTAACATCTCAGCTACACAGTTATTGTTTTAATATATATGTCTTAAATTGTTATAACTGGCTACAACTATATACAAAAGTTTCAATTTAAAATATCATGGTGATTAATAGAGTTTTATAATTACACCTTCTGTAATTAATTGTGTGCAAGTATGAACCTGGTGAATACTATTTTCAGAGCACATTAATTTGATGCAAGTTGACTGAGGCTTCAAATCTAAAACCAGTTGAGTTATTACTGTGCTGCATCAGCATTTATTGATTTTAAGGTACAGCATTAGCATTCATTTATCACTGTATATTTTTCCCCATTCTACATTAAAAGCGCTTGCCCTCATCTGTCACAATCTTATACAGCATAAATCACATAAAATGATCACTTGTTTCCATGATTTATTTCAGTTTAATGTTAATTATTCTGAAACATAGGATTGTTTAATAAAAATGTTGAAGCTAATCTGTATCAGTCATCAATATTTTTTACGCATGGTACATGGCAGAATGTGTGATAAACCACAATATCCAACATGTATGGAAGGGCGTTTAAAGTGAATTAAGACTTGTACTAACTTAGAGCTGAGAATGTTTTAATTTTACAAATGCCGAATAAAACCTGACATTTACACAGTATTTTCTTATAAGTTAATGGTGTATATTAATCATGATCATTTGAAAAATACAGCATCTTACCCCCAATTTTCACAGTTTAGAAATATAAGAATTCTCAGAATTACTTTTTTAAGGCGACACTGGCTTCCCAACAAAATGAGTCAGATATTAGAAACTTCCCTCCCAAGGTAGAGATACTCAGTGGAAACCTGCATTCTTCCAAACAGGGTTTGTGCCTGAGGAAGTGCAGAAGGATCAGCCTAGGACATATCTGACCCTGAGCTTCAAAGCCTTCTACTCATTCACTGCAAGAAGTCCTCTTGAAATAAAAGACGTTTTGTGAAATCAAAGGCTAGGACGGGTGTAAATAGTCCTCAGGGCTGCTGATTGAATGGTCTGCGACATATTTACAGAGGGTGTTTCTCAGGACACACAAGGAAAACTTCTGCAGGATCAGTGCCTGGACTAATGCTGCAGAGATCAGAGCATTTCCTATTTTCATGTATTATGTTGCCATTTTAAATTCAGCTGACTCCAGATAATCTGGGTAAATCGAGGCAAGCAATTTTAACTTGCATACTGGGTAGTATGGAACTGTTTCTTAAGGAAAAGGAACACATTTTCAAAAAGCATTTTTGAACATTTTCCTAGCCTGCTATTTCAGGAGCAAGAGAAACAAGCAAATTTATTTAGAGGTGTGGACATATGCTACTCTTAAGGAAAAAGATCTCAAAATTGAACACCTCCTTATCTGCCAAAAAATTAATGAAAAGTGATTTTATTATTACGACAACTAAAATATAGAGCGTCACTTTCCCAGAAATTTAAGTTATTGAGGATTTTAGTGTTTGGGAACATTTTTAATTCTGTAGCAAGGATAAAAGATCTGCTAGACATAAAAGGTACAGAATGTGTGTGATAATCTGAAAGTATTTTGGAACATGTACTGTTGTACAGAAAGTATTATCCTGGAAAACAAGAGTTCATCAGATTTTGTACCAGTTTATTGAGAAACTTTGAGTTTTCAATGAAATCTCTTGCTGTTCAGGTCAAATGAGAAGGGTTTTTTAGCCAAATTTACGAGTCCTGCATCATTTAAAACACCTATAAAAACAGTAAATGCATTTCATGAATTATTTGCAGCTTTCTAAATGAGATTTAAGTTGCCTTTTAGTAAAGAAATCCGTAGCTGCTTTTTTTTGATACACTGTAACTGGTAAGCATGTTTATTATACTCAGAAGCCAATGTAATTTAGTTTTATCAGGGTTTGTGTCTGAATTGATATAATTTTCAAAAGCATTCTTTGCTTGCATGTTTCTGGTGTTTAATACTTCACTTGTTATTTAATTTATTTATGACACGGAAAATAAGAACCATTGCAGACTCTGAGCACTATGGCAGTATAATAAAACACAGTCTGTAGTTATTAAATAGAAATAACAAAGAAATAGCAACAGATTATTTAAAATCCAGCCATCCAACTGAAAAGATAATAAAACTCTGACTCTAACCAACAAAAAATAAAACCACTAAATAACCTAAGATTTTTTTTTTAATGGCTTAACTTTTCCCTTTTCATAACTTTCTAGGCTTTAAAATATTAACAACTGATGCTTGTTCATGGGTGAGCTTTAAGGAAAACAGTGAGGGAAATAACTGAGCAATAGGCATAAGCGTTTGATTTTTTGAGATTAAAAAAAAAAGGAGTTAGTTGGCCTGAGGCTAGAATTTTCATTACATCAATGAAAGAAAGAAAACAGGAGCCAGCAGAGGGGAGTTATAGAAACTGACTTTATATAAACAGTGAGAAAAATCTTTTTTCCATGGCCACCTACAACGTAGCTACTTCACCATCAGTACGATTTTTCTTTTACCAGTGGCACAGCAGCCCGGGCCTGATCCTGCCGTTTTAGAGCAGGTTACAGTCTGGCCGGGAGGTTTGCCCCTCACAAGACCTAGATAACAGTTTGCCAAAGAGAGCAGAAACAAAAAAAAATAATTCCACGTACCTAAATTGACAAAGCTCATGACCATGTCAGCATCATTCAGAAAGTTGGTGTCGTGCAGGCTGGCTAAGGGAGGATTCTGTGTGGTCAGGGGGGTCATGCGAGATAATTGTATTCTCCGTGAATATCCATTTGGAGAGGCAGGGTATCCTTTCCGTATCCCTCTGCTCTCCCCTGCCATTGATCCCTTTAGTGAATACTCCAGCTCCTCCGTATTCTCTTCGTTTGTCATGGCATTATACAGGTCCAGCATGAAGAGGGGTGCAGAAGAAGCCTGCTTTCCTGGTGAAAATGGTCTGGGTCTGTGAGGTAAACCCAGGATAGAGAGAATCTCTCTCTGAATCTCCCTTCTCTCATGGTTCCGCAGCCTCCTGTAAATAAAACTTGAATGGACATGATTGTCTCCTAAACCTCCCTGTGCGTGACCCACCAGAACCCAGCAATTCCAGAGTAAGCCCACGAAAGCTTTGAGTGCAGTTAGGTTCATCTTTGAAAAGAAAAAGAACAAAGAAAAAAAAATCTTTTCTCCTACTTGTTCTGAGTTCCTATGAGGTCTGCTTTCCCAGTAGCTGAAAAACAAAATTTACCTATTCTTCATGTCAATGTCATCTCTAAACGTAACATCTTTGGTGATTCCTCTCCCCCCACCCTGTTTAAATATTATGGAATGTGTCAGGTTGCAGTTATTTCTAAGAAAGCTGAAATTCAGACTTCCAATTTTCCACTGTTGTTATCAGTTTTTCTGCATTTATGGAGCAGAAGACCAGTATTTTGTCAGCTGACCTAGGCATTCCTATATAAACCTTAGATAACCAGGTCTTTGGTGGGGAGCTGTATTAGCAAGAGCTGTTCTTCTGACACTTGTAGTTCCCAGAGTTATCTTCCCATGTTATTCTGAGTTCTTCGTACACCTTGCGCTCTTCCCAAGATAAAATCCTGAGTCACAGATTTGTCTTGATCTGTACCTTGGTGGTGTAACACATATTTGTCCAGCAGCCTGGTGATAACTTTAACATCGTTTGAATCGCTTGAGTGTAAAGTAATTCTAAAGCATGTACTAATCAAATTAATGTGTTGCCATGAATTTACTTGCAAAAAATAACCTTCTGTAAATCCATTCAACCCTTTTCAGCTTCTGAACTGTTATTTCCAACTGTAGCAGGCACAAATATAACAGCTCTCTTCAAGAGAGATCTAAAGACTAATGTAAGCACAACCCTGCTGGGAAAGAAGAGGCTTCTCATTGTAATTTGAAACGGGTATAGCAAAAAAGTCTTTAACCCTTCTCTTGCCAGACAGAGCTTTAAACCTCTCTCTCCCTCTCCAATTTACAGTAATATGCCTAATTTTGGCTATTGGCTGCTTCTTTCCTAGCAACTTGGAGAATCAGTTTTAACTGTAACAATTTAAGACATATAGATAGCTAAAGGCATGGCTTAATACAAAAGCTCTTGTGAGTCTTCTTATGATTCTATGGTTTAGTAAACTTCAATAGGAAACTCTCATAACAGACTAAAATAGCATCTCACTAATCCAAGATATATTTATGTTTTAGATAAGTTTAGAAAACAAAGGTGACTTTTTTAGTAAATTCTGTAGGAAATTTTGTGGTGAGCCTTGATTCACTCCTTTCTAAAAATGTTGGGAATGCAATCTGAATGAAACAAATTTATTCAGCAAGCAAGATTTCAAATTGTGCACAGCCCATGTTGTAATAATGGTTATAGTTACAACGTTCATAAACTGTAATTTGCAATGATAATTTATTCAAAGTACATTTTTACTCGTAAATCGTTCTACTACATTTCCCAGTAAACGTCAAAAGCTAGGATTTAATCCCACAGCCTGCTATTAACCAGAGAAGGAAACAGCTTAACTGAAGAAATAAAAATATTAAATAGATTTTAAAGCTGCTGCCCATGAAGTTAAGGTTCAACTTAGAATTTTTCGACAGTCAGTAACTGGTGTTTTCCTCTCGCTAAAACAAAATCACCATGATAAATTTCATACTGCTGAGATTTACTGGTGGTCATTTTCCTTGCTCCTATGATTTGCTTTTAGCCTTGAGGGGATTTTCCTTTGATGAAGGGGAGAAAAAAAAGAGGCAAAAAAGGGTTTTTGTCAACATGACATTGGGGAAAAAACAGATATATATATATATATATATATATATCCCATCGGGTATTCCTTTACATGGCACCTACTCAGCAAATCACACAATTCTTGAGTAAACTTAGGAGTGTGACAGCAAGTATAGTCACACTCTAAGAAACCAGGAACAATTTATCTAGTATATTAAGCACAAATGAGTTTTTCTCATATTTGTGAGTCCTAGTTTATATTTAGAGTCTAGTCCAGACATCATTAAAGTACAGCTGATTCTCTGTCATAAATCAGCACATGTAATGAAAAAATGCTTTTCCCAAGGAAGGATTTATCTCATGCTAGACCTGCTGAATTAACACTAAAGTTAGGAAGCTATTTAGCAAAAGTCTTGTTCTTCTCAGCAGAACAGCAATCACAATCAGAACACATTTTCTTTCCTCATTGGGGTTTTCCGTTAACATCCATTTGTTATAAGAAAAGTATTATTTCCTGATTTTTTAGTTCCTTTCACTTGCCCTGCTCAGGCAATTCCAATGCTACATAAGACTTCACCATACACGTCTTTTTTGAATTTGGCCATCACATATCCTGCAATAAATAAGGTTTCTTTCTCTTTTCCAGCAGTATATTTCCTTTTTCCCTACGCATTTGTAAATGTCAGTCAATTGATTGTTCAGAGAATTTAAGTCCTGAGCCCATCAGAATTTCCAGCTAGAGAAACTTCCTATATTATCCAGTGTCTGGAGGTCCACATTTAGTTAATCTTTTTTGCATTAAAAAAGCCAAAAATCCCCTCAAGTTTGAGTATGCTTTTATGTAGTAAACATCTTTCCAGATAGAAACTGAGTAAGAACACATATAAACTAGTAATCATATGTTCGATGAAAACAGCTTCTGTTATTTTCTGACGGAGCCACAACTGAACAAGTAACCTAAAAAGAAAGGATTTATTTTAAATTAACCTACCTTACACTGAGACACTAAATGTCCTTGAAATACAAAAGTAAGAAGTTTTCATTAATATAAATACAATGTCCTTTTTCTATAAATCCCTGTTTCATAAACAATCATTATTAGCATGGATACCTTATACAGGGGAAAGTTCTAAAACTGAAAGTCTTTGCTAAAGAAATGGAAGGTATCTGCAATAGCTCATATATTCCATTTTGTATTTCCAACATGAAACAACATAGTTCTAAAGAAAAAAATACCATGTAGAATTCCAGTATGTCAAGATACACACAGATAGACCTTTCTTCTTCCCAAGATGCTCAACCTGGTAGTAACATAAGAAATCACCTGACCAGCCCTTATCCAGTCCTTTAAAAAGAAAAGGAAGATTAAAATTCCTCCAGAAGCAAGAGGAGCACCTGGAGAACAGGGTCTCAGAGGCAGGAAAGCAGCAGAGCACGGTGCAGGCACCCCTGGCAGAGTGAGACAGGAAGCAGCTGCATGATTTCTTAAACAATGTGGCATGAATGCCCATGATGAGTGATTCAGAGCTTATTACATTTATATTAATCTAAACAATGTTACAGCAAATATTATAAGGGAAGTAACGAAACCTGGGATCCAGATCTTGCCAACCTCATATTCCATTGGATCACCATTCACTGTAATGTGGGAAAAATTTGGTGAAAAAGAAAGATGAAAAAAAGCTACCCAGCAGGTCACTGTAACTATTCAAGGTGCAAGTATTTTCGTGGGCAATGCCCACTACTCAAAGATACACAAAAAATCAGTGGATAACTACCGAGGGCAGAATCCCTCTGGTTCTCAATATCACATCAGCTGAGGGTGATTCCCCACAGCAATGATTCTCTGCAACTATTTGACTAAAATGCAGACCTTCTTTAAGACATTTGCAGCCTAAATCAGAAACCTATGCATGCACACTCAATGATTCTGGCTCTTTCCCTTCTTAATGACCAGCTAGGTTTGGCACTCAGATCAATATTATGCATCAACAGATGATCCAGCATTAAAAATGTTTGTCTGTCCTTGTTATCTCTCTGCATGGCCATTATTGCAAAAACTACATGGAGAAAGACTTTTATAAAAAGGTTTCATGAGAGCAAAATAATTAGTGGTTAAAACTGCAGATTCCCCGGCAAAAAGAAAGCAAGTACTTTGGACTCCTCTTGGGGCAAAAATGTGACACTGACACCATAGTTTGGCAAATCTGTTATACTACCTGTATGCAGATTTACAGTCGTAAATGTACAACTCCCTGAGTTGTACATTTTAGCCTTTGGACATGCATATGTCTGTATGTTCCAGATGTTCAATTAACAAAACCTGTATGATAGTTTCCTCCTAGATTTTATTTTATTGAGTTAGACATTGTATGACAATTGTATTCTTACCCTGCCAACATAAGAAAGAAACACAAATGTATTTTTCTGAATCAAGGAAAGATGTGTCTCCTAATGCAAAGGGAATTTCATTTCTAATGGACACAGTGTGAAAATTGGTAGAATTAACTGCAGAAATCGGCAGTTGAGGCATAAATCAAGTGTCATATTTGTAAATGCTGCATATTGATATAATATTCAAGTTATTATTTATTTATAGAGAGAGTATTTCCATTTTATGCTACAAGAAGAGGAATGCTTTACTAAATAACAAACTGTGTAGAAGTGTTCAATACTTAGATTATAGTGCTATTTATTCAGCTACCAAACAGTTTCCTGTAGAAAAAGAGTTTTTCATCCAGGTTTACAAAAGCTCAGGCAAAATCACAAATCAGACTAAAAGGTAAACACTTTTTTACAGAAAGTGCTCTAGCTTTAATAATAATAATAATAATCTGTGAAGTTTTTTTTATTCATAGTACATGCACAATATTGTAAATCTATCAGCACAGAATACACTGCAGCATTGAAATTATACTTTAACATTAAGAAAATGGAGAAAAATAATTTAGCAATCTGCTTGAGGACTTTTTTTGAAACTTATTATGCTCAAGGACTAGGAAAAAAAAAAAGAAAAACTTTTTTCACACATATGCTTGAGAGTATGAGAACTGCAAAATATACAATTAATGATATGATCCAACATCATAGTGCTGTCATTTTCATGATTTACAAACCCAAAGAGCTCCCAGAAATCCCCTTTGGTTTACAATAAGCCTCTAATTAGCTTTAAAAAAAAAAAAAAAAGAAAGAAAGAAAGAAAGAAAAAAGGACTGGAACTGCGCTGAGGCAAATACAAAACACTTGGACAAGAGTAACATTTTTAAGTAGCAAAGCACTTTTAAAGAAGATTATTCTTGGCTCAGCTTGTAGAAGAGTTTTATTGTGCCCCAGCTGCCAACTGGTACCTGCCGGTCTCCTTGTTCTCTGGCTGCAGCATGGCCAGAAGTATCTTGTGCTGTTCCCAGGCTGCCTGCAGCACTTTTTCAGGGAACTTCTTCTGCCTCTTGCTGGAGGTTTTTTTGTTTTCAGCTATAGAGACATATAGAAATTAATTTCTAAATGGATGACTTCTAGATAGCTACACTGCACTATTGTTCCTATCATGAAATACTCTACCTATCTAAATATAGGAATTATTTCTTCCCTTGACTATTTTGCTACTATGTTCCATAGCTGTGGCTTTAGCACCTCTACTGGCAATGGGGTGATGCAGCAGTGTCTTAATCTTCCTAAATTAGTTTTGGGGTTTTTATACCTTTTTCCTGTGCTTCATTTTATACACACTCTTCCTCACTTCCCCATACTTACTCCATTAGGTCTCTACATTTCTTCTGCCATTTGGATATACTGCCTCTGATCCCACATGGACTTTCTTTTCAGCTTTCTAAATTTTAAATCTTTTTTCCCCCACCATCTCCATTTTCACATTTCTACTTTCCCTCCCCATGTATCTGTAGACAGATGTTATTTTCCTCTTTTAAAATTACTTCCTTTGTTTAGCAAAGTTTCCTCTTTAGTAAGAGATCAGCTGGCCTCTTAAGCATTAAAAAAGAACTGCTGCTCCAGTACTTTGAATCAAAAGTGAGCACTACCATGAATTACGCTGTCCTTGAGAGACTAGTAATCTCTTGCTGTTGGAGTAGGATTGTGAAAGAAAAAGATGTGGATGGGACAACTGCTAGACTATGCACACCCTAAAATCTTTGGTATGTGCTAACTGATCTTTTGACAAAGAATCATAGAATAATTTAGGTTGGAAATGACCTCTAAGATCATCAAGTCCAACCATTAACCCAGCACTGTCAAGTCCATGACTAAACCATGTCCCTAAGTGCTACATCTACACACCTTTTAAGTACCTCCAGGGGTGGTGTCTCAGCCACTTACCTGGAGCAGCCTTTTTCAATGACTGGCAGTCCTTTTTGTGAAGAAATTTTTTAATCTAAATTCCCCTTGATGCAACTTAAACCTATTTCCTCTTGTCCTATTGCTTGTTGCTTGGCAGAAGAGACCAACCCCCACACCTCCTTTGAGGTAGTTGCAGAGAGCAATAAGGTTCCCCCAAGCCTTGTTTTCTACGGGTTGAACAACTCCAGCTCCCTTAGCCACTCCTCACAAGACTTATGCTCCAGACCTTTCCCCTTCTTTGGACTCACTTCAGCACCTCAATATCTTTCTTGCAGTGAGGGACCCAAAACTGAACACAGGATTTTAGGTGGGGCCTTGCCAGTGCTGAGAACAGAGGGACAAACACTTCTCTGGTCCTGCTGGCCACAGTATTGCTGATACAAGCCAGGATGCCTTTGGCCTTCTTGGTGACCTGCACACACCTCTCGCTCATGTTCAGTGGCTGTCAACCAGCACCCCCAGGTCCTTTTTGGTCAAGCAGCTTTCCAGTCACTCTTCTCCCAGTGTGTAGCACTGCATGAGGTTGTTCTGACCCAAGTGCAGGACCTGGCACTTTGTCTTATTGAACCTCATAAAACTAACCCTGGTCCATCAATCCAGCCTGTCCAAATCCCTTCCTACCCTCCAGCAGTTCCTGCCCAACTTCGTTCATCTGCAAACTGACTGAAGGTACCCTTAATCCTCCCGTCCAGATCATTGATAAAAATATCAATGAGATACTGATCAACATGACTGGCCCCAATACTGAGCCTTGGGAACACCACTTATATCTGGCTGTCAACTGGATGCAGCACCGTTAACNACTGACCCTGGTCCATCAATCCAGCCTGTCCAAATCCCTTCCTACCCTCCAGCAGTTCCTGCCCAACTTCGTGTCATCTGCAAACTGACTGAAGGTACCCTTAATCCTCCCGTCCAGATCATTGATAAAAATATCAATGAGATACTGATCAACATGACTGGCCCCAATACTGAGCCTTGGGAACACCACTTATATCTGGCTGTCAACTGGATGCAGCACCGTTAACCACCACTGTCTGGGCCCAGCCATCCAGCCAGTTTTTAGTCCAGCAAAGAGTGCACCTGTCCAAGATGTGGGCTGCCAGCTTTTCCAGAAGAATGTCATAGGAGGCAATATCAACGTCTTTACTGATGTCCAGGTAGACTATATGCACAGCCACTCCCTCATTCCACTAAGTGGGTCACCTGGTCATAAAAGGAGATCAGGTTGGTCAAGCAGGACCTATATTTCATGAACTCATGCTGGCTGGGCCTGAGGCCCTGGTTGTCCTGTACGTGCCATGTGATTCTGTGAAGATAATCTGCTCCATGGTCAGTATTTACTGCAGCGGTCTGTTCAAGCCAAAATTTGATAAGTTGGCAAGGCAAAGGAATAAAGTGAAAAGCCAGTTTTTGCTGCTGGTCTAGAAATTGTTTTATGTAGCCAGAAGCCTGAAAACATGATCTGCATGACCTTAAATAGACTAATCCATGTCTTTTGCAAAGCAGGCTTTGGCAAGAGGAGCACAATTTACATTGCAACTTTAGCTTGTGAAACTGCATTTTAATCTAAACATGGAAGAGATACAGGAGCAGTCCTTCATTTTTCTTCTTTAGCTTTATAATTTCAGTGCTTGTTCCTTTGCATTTAGACCTTTAAAGTGGTAAAAATGGTATTTCCTGAAGGAATTCTAGTTAACTATGCAATTTACAAGACAGCTACAGATGCTGACTGAGACTGCAGAACAGTTTTTTCTTTTGGGAAGTTGATTCACAATGATATTTTCACAGGTTTTGCTATTTGTTGTTCAGTGTTACTCATAAAAAAATATATCTGCCTCTCTAGAAACAAGCATTGAATCATAAAATCCTGAATCTTGTTTGTTAATAGCTTAGATTAGATGATACACATGATACATATATTTCTGCATAGCCCAATCAGATGTACCTTCTCATGGTGATTTCTCAGAGCAGATGCCCAATATCTTCTGTGTTTATTTTCTCTTTTTTATCACTTTTTGGTGATAAAATGTACATTGGGACAAATCAATGGGAATTTTCTATGACTTTGGGCAGATATTTTCTGTATGCTTCCATGAGCTTTGCTAGAAGAAGCAAATGCAATGGATGCCAGGAAAGCTTCCACCTTCGAGATGCTGTTGCCTCCAGCTCTGACCACATCTTCCTCTGGCATGAGAAGGGGGCTGGCAGAAACATTTTGCAATGATTTATTCTGAGGCCCAAGATTAACTAAGTTCTCATTTCTTCATCATAATTCAAAGTTAATCGGTCTTCAATATTTCTGTAAAGAATTGTGAAGTTTGTTTTCTTGTGTTTATGGTCCTTCAAAGAATTAAAAATCTCTGCTTTTAAGCAACTACTGATCCTCTTAATGAAGATGAAAATAGAAAATATGTTTATATTACAGAATGGCCAGAAAGCTTAAAAATCATGAAAGTTCTGGCTTATTTAATGCTCTCCTAAAAAAAACATAAAGGTGACCAAACAGATTATTTGTATTTTAAAAAAAAGAAAGCTTTAAAGAAAGAAAGAAAGAAACGAAACTTTTCACTCTAAGAATTTATTTTCCAAGTAAGTTACAATCTAAAATCATGTTTTATGGCTACATTATAAATTGCTTAAAAACGGGGTTTATAATGGAAATGGTGACAAACTTAACTATGGCAGCACTAGCAGGCGCCAGCATAATTACAGTCTTCTCAGGACATAACTTATTACAGGCTATACAGCAGAGCCAGTATTTTGTATTTTAATTAAGAAACCTGGATTTTGTTTGTAATAATTGACTGTTATGCTGCCTCTTTTGCCAGGACACTCTTGTAAAAGATACTTTTGCCTCTAGTAGTCTTTCTTTGTTAAATATTTTAAATACATTTTATATTTTTGACTGGAAGATTGCATGCATTTTATGGGTCATTATTAACTGTCTTTTGATGACTTCAGTTGTTCTATATTTTTTAATGGAGATTTTTGTTCCTCTCATCTATGACCAGAAAAGATTTATAGTTTAGGTCTCTCAGAAGTATAATACTATAACATCTGTATTATCTGCCTTAATCTGTACCATGCAGGCCTTCAACAAGAAAGCATGTTCTTTGATGATGCTCTCCTAATTCTGTAGGCAGGTACTACAGACTCTGTTATCCAGACATACCAAGATACTTGGACCATCTCTATGCTGTCC
Source organism: Pachyramphus minor (assembly GCA_013397135.1). Lineage (NCBI taxonomy): Eukaryota > Metazoa > Chordata > Aves > Passeriformes > Tyrannidae > Pachyramphus > Pachyramphus minor. The sequence continues at coordinate 9,953 of VYXB01002072.1, read as the reverse complement.
TGACAAGGGCACCATATGGTGTCTCTGCTGAGATACTACACAGATTTTTAATTCCTGGCACCAAGCTGTATTTCCTATTTGCATTACAAGCTCCTTGAATGTTGTGTAAATAAAAAAATTGGCACACAGCACCCTGAGAAACATCAGCTGTTTGTCAGCAGTGGGGGAAGAGCCAGCCACGCAGTGGGGTGAAGCCACGTGGGTTGTTGCCACCTCTCAGCACCACAGACCCTCAGTGGCCACTGCCAGCCACACTGCCCTGCCTGCCTCATCCTTGTCCTTTACCTCTGCAGCCCTTGATGCTACAAATATTCTCCCTCAGTTTTCTGGCTTTGCCTTTGTTTCTCGGTTTCTTTCAGTTGATCTTCAAGTTGCAGGAATATGTATCCCTCCCAGCCAACAGTGACAAATGGCATCAGGTCTTTACATGTATGGTCCACAAGTGCTGGGCATCTAATTTTGACAGAAAAAACATGGAGGCAATTAGATATTCAGAGAAGGACCTTGATATGTACAAAATTCGGTAGGTCACAAGAGCGTATGTGTAACTTAATGTATGTGTAGCTTAATGTGTAGCTGTAATTTAACAGACACATATAGAAATGAGGTCTATGGAACCATTTATCATTTTTAACTGAAAACAACATATGAATGGAAGCAGTTCAGGACAAACCAAATATTTTTCTCAAATTATTATTTTTTCTTCTATGCCTGACTGGCACTGAGTACAGCTAAATCTCAGCTAAAAGAATTGTTCACAGTCCCTTTGTTTCTCTCTATTTGGCCTCAGAAAAATGCTGTTCTAACAAACACTATTCAGTCATTTTCCCCTAGGACTATCTACCAACCAGAGAGATTATCAAAGTTAATTATGTCACTTCCCTTCTTTTCCCCAACACACTTTCAGACTAAGAAAAGAGACGAAGGAGTCAGCCTTACTAGCAGATCTCTCTCTGCTTTCTCCTACAGAAATTTGCTTCCTTGCAAGGCAAATTTCAACAAGTCTTCACTGCTTTTGCATCTTCCAAATTGAGCAGATGGAAAAGATCATAGGAGATAATCTACCACTATATGGTAGGGGAGATTAAAAAAAGCTAGAAAAAAGTGACCTTGTCTTGTGATTTTCTTTTGGGTCCTGAAACAGTTATCAGGATTACATTGACAAAGACTTACAATTTTGGCCAAACACATAAATGAAAACAGAAAAAAATATTTTTTGTTTTTATTTTGTGTCTTTGGAGACCAAATCCAAAGTAAAGAGAAAGTAAAGACCGAAATAAACAGTAAGAAAATTGACAGAAAATGCACAGAAATTATACCACAGATATTTCTCAAGTATCTATATTCAAGGTTTCAAATATCTCAAATATCACTCTTCACCAGCTATTTATTAGGTGACATTGATTTGAACTGTTTGAGGAAAACATGCTTCAGTAATAATGCTTAGTCAGGAAAACTGATGAACAAGCAATAATCTATGCGATGACTGGAAATGCTGGAGTCTGAGCTTAGGATGCCCACATCTAGCCAAGGTCCCATGAGGTCCCTAGGAACAGCAAAATCTGTTTAATGCAGGGGTGGATGATGTTCTGGATGCTGACTTGCTCTCTGCTTTTAATCATGATAAAGGGGAAGCTTTCAAGGTGAGATTTCAAGCAAGTTCCAATCAGCTGTTGCTATGGGAGGGAAGGAGAACCTTTGTTCAGGTTGTCCAGGGGTAGAGGCATGCAGCACCTCCCAGGCAGGGTTGTGGAGTTGAGAGCAAGGAATCAGGGTGGGGTGCAACGACTGGGATTTAGAAAAGCCAGTAGATTTGAGGACTGGTAATGAACAATTATTGCAGTAGGTGCTGCTGAAGGTTCAGTTTCATAATTTTTTCTCTGCTTTGGCTGTGTGTTAAAACACCTTCATATACAGCTTGAGCAATATTGTATCACTTAGAAAATGAGAGGGACCAACAACCAGCTTTGTGTGTGACAATAAAAAAGGAAAAAAAACGGGTCCCATCATCTGACTCCTTTATCCAAACTGACTAGACTGATTGCCTTGACATCACGTTTATCAATTCCACATGTTTTATGGGGTTTGAGGCCTTTTTCTAATTCCCAGAAAAGGTTGCCTACAAAGGTGAAAGCAGAAACCAGTAGAGTCTATCTCTAGTCTAGTCTCTCTGCTCTAGGAGTATGCATTTGACTGCAACCCTTTGTTACTTTGTGCTATAGCAAGGAACCTGAAGTTCAGCTAATAACGAAGTTAATAAGGCCTTTTAAAAGCAGCAAAAAAAAAATTGAAAAAAACCCCATGCATTTCAAAAATAAAACCTACAGGAAAGGAGATGTGCCAAAAAAAGTGAATAAGGAATAATTCTGTCTTCCGTGGTCAAGAGACGGAAGTCTTTGATCACCAACAGCTTTTCCTCTTGAAGCATTTTGCAATGTTAGCTTGTTACTGTCAACATTTAGGCTACTCAAGAAGAAAAGAGAGATAATAAAAAATACTATTAGGAGTGATTGTTGGAAAACCAGAATTAGATATCAGTCTTACAAAAATGATATGCAAATAGGAAACTAGTGAAACTAAGTCTCTGCCACCAGTTATCAATAACAGAAAAACTATAATAGACAGAATAAAATACAAAGAATTTTTTATTGGAAATATATTACTATTTTCACAGGATTTGTCAAAACAGAGCTTCCTATACAAAATGTACAAGAGCAAAAGGTTCATTTTGCTCACCTGACAGTAAACCTTTTCTGTCTCATGTAATTTGTAAATAGAAGAGTCATTAAATCTGAGACTTCAGCAGGAGCTAACAGGATTATGTGCTATCACTAGTTATTGTCAATATGTGTTCAGGTTCTACAGTCATCTTCCATTTGTTCTCCTAATGCAGTATGGAGCATGACTTCTCAGCTGGAATTATTCTGGCGACTTCTGTCATAACATTGGAATTATAGGAAACATTGGCCAAATCATGCAGACTTTAGTCAGGCAGTGCACCTAATTAAGTCAGTGGGAGATTTTCCCTTCCTGTGAAGTGTGGAAGTAGGCCTGTTTTCTTTATTAACTCACAGATCATGGTTCCATGATTCCTATCTTCTTCTTCCTCTTCCTCTTTTCCTTTTTTTTTGTCTGTGTGTGTGTCTGTGTCTGTGTGCAGTACTGGAGGATGGTCTGAGCACTGTCTGGCAGTTTAATGCAATAGCAATCCTGTCCACTGTCCACAGTTATCAACTCCATCCTGCATAGGGGTGGAGTCAGATATAAATGTGTGTGTTACAGCAGACACACAGACTTACTCTAACTATCAGTAAAATGTACTCTGGCTCCATTCCAGCAGAGCACTCAATCACATGCTAATCAGTTGAAAGGATAACTCAAATACTCCAAATTATGAACACGCTTTTATGCCTTGTTGCATCACACCCAGAATGTTTGCACCATTAGCTTGGATTAATATTAATCAGAGACTGAAAGAGATTAAATGGGAGAGAGATTTAGGGCAAAATGGCATTCCAAGCACTGCAACACACAATATTAAAATATAACATATTTTAATCTTAGTAATACTTTTCAAAGGGTGTTTTACTATCACCTTTTTAACAGATGAGATATCTGATTAGAAATGTCTCTGATCTTCAGTACTAATTTTTTAAAGAAATAAACTTGTTTTTAAGTCATCCCAAACCATTCCACTTGCATTGAAGTTGTCATCCGTAATTCAGTTTCCTGAGCCTAATACTGAGAATGTCCTAAGGTCCTTTGTTTTTCTAAAATCTCTTCTCTTACTTGCTGTGGATGGCACAATATCCATAAAATCAGAAACTCTTGCAGTTACATGAGACCGCCCCAGCTGCCTGTGAGTGATGACCGAGTGAGATCTCCAATAGTGCTACTTATCAGATACCAGTCCAGCACAGCTTTTCCACATTCACATATACCTTTCACCTTCTGAACCACAGGCTTGAACTACTTTTACCCATTGACCTGTTTGTAATGGTATTACACCTGAAGTATGAGAAATATTTGTATGATAAATTAGTAAAGAAATGAGTGCTTGGTATGGATGATATAAAATAAGTTGATTTTTAGTCATTGTATTATTTGATAAATGGTAGTAAAAGGAATGCGTCAAACCAAATAACTTCAGGTATTAAGAGTTAAAAGATAGTGCCTACAGACAGCTACATTTGCAGAATTGCATACACAAAAAAGACTTAATACTTGGAAAATTATTTAGAATGGGAGATAATCAGAAATCTGTTAAAATTAAGAGTAGGAAAGAAAAACAGGATTCCAAGGATACTTAAATGAGAAAATTATGTTGTATGGAAATTTTTTCATTGTAGCTCAAGAAAATACAGGGAAATGTGAATAATTGTTCAGTGTAAGTTTCTCAGGAAAAAAAAAATTATCAGAGTTGATGTTTTAGACCAAACCTTTGTGGTTGCTATCATCTTTAGGTTATAAACCAATACTTTTTGTAGACCCTTGAAAAAAAATTAACAAGTCTCCACTGCCACTTTTAATGGCAGTATGAGGCAGATACTAATGAGAGTGGTTCACTCCCATGCTCACTAGACATATTTATCAAAAGAACCAAAAGTAAAAGCAAAGATATCCACACATAATTAACTCAATAAATGAGAAGTGAAGAAAGAGCAGTTGGCTTTTACACGACATTTATACTTGTCAGTGAAGTTTGCACAGACACTATCATTTACATTTCTTATTTTACCTCCCATTTATAGCAATGTGAACTACCTGCCATTTTATTTAGATTATTACTAGCTGAATAAAACAGTCTACAAATTGCCCATTACTTACATGTCCTCTTATTTCCCATGAAGACAGCTTGGACAACTGGAAACTGATCTCTCTTATTTTTCATCATAACTTCACCCTTACAGTGCCCAATTTGGTCTGACAGAGATAAGCTAGTTCCCTGTTGGTGACTGTTAGGGAACTTTGTAGGACAAACATCAGTTTGTCAGTGGGCTACCATCTCTCTCTAAGTGGCTGGGGGTCATATCCATCCTGCTTAATGGCAAGCACTGCATGACGCTCCAAATTATGATTGTTGTAAGGTTGTGCTCTCCACAGTCAAAAGAGGAAAATGGGTCCAACCAGGACATATGTCATGCCTTGGGCATCCCCACCCTTCTTCAGAAATTACAAGCCACTAGAATTCTGTAGTGGGTAATTCTCCTCAAAGGACAGCACTGCTCTCCAAACACTCCATCTTTTCTGTTTAACAGGAGCTAGGTGTGTAAATGATGGCATAAAAAACAGTTGTGCAAGGATTTCTATCATCTGTTCTTTTCATAAATATAGAGAAAAGGAAACTAATGAAATATACCATGTCAACAACCTGTGGTAGCAGAAAGCATCTATCTGACTTTATCCAATACATCTAGAGGTCATTTTCGACATGTGTGCCATTTATTGTTCACTGCACAAGTACCAGTGCATCACTCCTAGTTAAAATAACTGTGGTACCCTTACAAATGGGATATGCCTAGAAGACAGAATAATGCTGAAAATTAACAATGTCTCATAAAAGTCACTGACATTTTGATTAAGTTGAGGACACTATTTACTAAATATCTCAGTGAATTATTAAACTAATACATCAAATATCTAAAATCTGTAAATAATGAATTTTAAATCTGTCAGAGTATGGGTTAAATATATGATATGATAAATATTATTCATCGCCAATAATAAATTTTCTTAAACAATCTTAATCCTGCTTGCTGGTTTATGCTAGAGTAATATATGGCGAGCACTGCGGTTTCACTTTGAGATTGTTTTTTTATAATAATAGAACTCATGTTTTTGGAGAAACACAGATTTACAATCAAGGAGACAGCTATATGACAATCTTGATAGAGAAGCTGGTCATACTGTGGGCATATTTAATAAAGAAATAAATCAAACATTAAAATAATTCTCTGAGGAAACTTACTTCATTTGACAGGAGAAATAAAGGTTCACCAGTAACCATAGTGAGTTCATATTATTGCCATTGTTTTTATAAGTTGTTGCCATGACTTTTTTGACTTTTGGGCTAGATTGGACTTAAAACAAAACAGATGGCTACAATTATGTCTCTGTAACTCTTTTTTAGAATAACTAAACAGAGCACAATAAAATAAACAGGCTTATATTCCAAAGAGACTCTTACAGTTTAAGAGGGTTATACATGGTTATTAAAAAAAATAAAATCCATAACATTCTAGACTCTCTATACAATAGGAATAAAGCACAAATGAGAAGTTAGTTTCACAATGTTCTGTATTCCATAGGCACATGGTTCGTACCTATAATCTAATTCTTTTGACTAGCAATTTCAGGAATAAAATGAATTCAGTATATAATTTTGTGATTATTTGGGGTCCAAGTGTGCATTCCTTTCAATGGCACAGGTTCCACTGAATTTTGTCTCAACAAGAAGTACTAGGTTGGGCTCTTTTAGGGTAACTTTTAAGTACAGCTTAATTTCAGTATTTATTATCTAGAATAAGTATTGAAGAAGCCTTTGGATTAATTGCTTCTTAGAAAGAAATTTATTTGATTACCTCATGATACTTCAATTTGTGTATCAGCAGACTTAGTAAAGGGGAAAAAGAAAATTTAATAAGGGAATGGAAAAAGGTATGGAAAGGAAAAATACCGACTAAACAACATCCCACTGAATCAACAAGTCAACATCATTTTACTTTTAAGTCTATGTTATGTAACAGATTATTTTAACACAGGGCATTTTGAAAAAGTATAAATGGCCTCGACTGTTTTGTTGTACTCTGGAAAAAGCAGGGTGTATCTGAATGGAATATTAGAACTTTCTAACATTTGAACTTTCTAGCATTGTTCTTTGCTATTTGATTTTTTAAGTGAGGTAGTTAATTAATTTCTTCTCTATAACTTTTCAAGCAATTAAGGCATTTCTAATCATAGATTTTTTGCATGTGTAGGTTACTCAAGAATGTTGGTATTACTAGCAGCATCTGGTTAACAGTCTACCTCTGTCAGCCAGCAAGGGAACATTTGTGGCCTGAGAATGAGCCTTTCTGTTTCTGTCACACCTCAGGTTGCTAAGTCCAGCCCATACAGCACCTCCCCACAGTTCTGTTTCCCATCTATGACTGAAGCAGAAACTGGGGGTTTTTTGGCTTTTTTTCCAGAAATCACTGTAATCTGTTCAGTAACTACATGGCCATACCTGCAAGATTGATATATCAAGCTGAAGTTTCGCAAGTTAACATTAACAGCCCTGCCCTCATCAACAGCATACCCTAGCTAAATTTCATGACCTGTGTATCCTGTAGACAAATGCAGAGCAACAGGTCAGTCTCAAGCACCCATGCTTTATTCGTGTAATCTTCTGTTTCTCCTATGAAAAGCAACCATAAATTGCCCAACAGGAGTACTGTGGGGCTCTGGATCTCTTAATGGTGCAACGTCTTCATTTCTTCAGGTTTGTGTTACTCTAATCTCAACCCTGAGTACATTTAGCACATTTTCAAAACCATCCAAAGAGCTCTGAATGGACCACACTGAAGAGTTTTTGACATGATGGTGGCAGCACACTGAAGGATCGAGACAGTTTGTAGTTAAATGCCTCCTTATCTCAAAAGATAAAAAAGCAGTTTCTTGATTTCAGTCCTGCTGACTCAACAGTTCTGATTGATTTTCTCATCTTTTGTTTCTTGTTCCTGCTGTACACAGTTTTCATGGGACACTTTTTGCTTGGAAAAATTACATTTTTCTCTACTTATCAAGAGCAAAGTGAATTTTTAAAGTAAGAAATTATCTAAGCTGTGAAAGCAAAGGTGACAAGCATGAAAAGCTTAGACAGCATAATAAAAGCATGATAAATCACAAGATACAAGCAAGATGTCCAGTTCAACAAAGCCCTCCAGCATATACTAACCTTTAAACACATGCAGAAATTCACTGAGGCCAATTCCTCTTAAGCACTTTATTGGATCCAGGATAAGTTGTAGAACACAGTAAGTAACAAAAAAGGGCAACAGACATGTCATATGTTTCAAGATTTAATTATACATATTTACCAAAACTTTGTATGCAAAGCAAAGTCATTTGGCCTTCATGTTGTCCATGACTAACTATTATGTTGATATGAAGCTCGTATTTGCTAATTTTAGTCAGAGTAAAATTCTTGGCAAATCTAAACATAGACAACTTATTCAGACTGGCTTTACATATATTCAAAAATGGTGAGGAAAATGGAAAAAACAAATTTGCTGTACCATTGACACTTGATTCAGGATTGTGGTGGAAAACTGCAAAGGGCAAGAGGCAACAGTACTGTTTAAGGTTGGGTAGATCAAGACTGACTGATTAAGTTTAATCACCAATAAACATTTTAAACTTACAGTTTGCTGTCATCTTGTCAGTATGGTTCATAGAAAAGTCTTCGTTGAAGGATATTCACATACACTGTACAGAGTAATTTTCTGTAATTGATATTCCTTGAATTATAAAGAAGTATAGCTTTTGCTTAGTTTTGTTGATTTTTCAGTTTAATATTGGTTTCTAATATATCAAACATGTTTTGTTCCCTACTTCAACAATTCCTTTAAAGTCTTCTCTTCATTTTAACTCTGGCTAGTTAAATGTTTCTAAGAATCTTTATAAGCAGATGAGGACTGCATGAAAAAACACCAAGGATGCCACATGAAAAGGAAAACTGTACTTCAGTTCCTTCAAACCAAATTCCATCAGCTTGTGTTAAAATCATGAACTCATCACTTTTTTTATGAGAGTAAAGCTGACACTTGTGAACCCAAACACACTCCAGAAATTTTGTTTTGTAAGATCTGATGAAAGATGAAACAGCAAGATCTTAGGTTTGTTCAATAGGCAGAGAGATAAGACCACACCAAAGTGTAAATGAGAATTGCCAGGTTGGTGCAAAGAGTTTCAATTCAGTCTTGCGGACCTATTTATATGAGAATTCTTTCTCCTACAAGAAAACTGATGGGGGAGTTTTCTACAACTTGCTCAAACACTTCATGGAAAGGAGATTAGTTTGGCTTTAATTTAACCAACTAAATTGAGTGTTATTACTGGAAACAGCTCTAAGCTTTTCAATTCCCCTAATGAGGTCCAAACTTCTATGGATGCTATCACCTGAGACTACTGTAATATTTTATTTGGATTTAAATCTTTGACTTGGCAGCACTGCTGCGTCTCCGTGGACACCTCTCATTTTAGTTTTATATTCTCCCAGGTGGTTGATTACTTATCCCTGTAACAGGATTCCTTTTCATATCGAGGAAGCTCTGACCTCCATTCCAGCACCGTACTGAAATTTTAGCCGACACAGGATGTTGCTTTTGTTTGTTTTGTTTTGCTATCAAGACCAAACAACCCATTATATTGGATTTATTTGACATATTTTTCAAGGCACCTTAATTTGCTGAGCTTCTTTGATTCTTAATGTCATTTGGAACTAATCTCTTCTGCTAACATGAAAGCAAACTAAGAGCCAAGATTTTTATGGGAGACAGGAAACATATATTTAAAGGAGTGCTGTGTTATCTTTTACAGCAACAACAAAGGGAATATAGGCCCAATTATACCCCCAAGTGACACAGTCGATTTTTTAACTGGTTTCAAGTGTAAGTCTTCTTGGAATATTTATATGGTATCAGCAAGAGCATTAAAACCTACATAGAACCACAATCCCAAAGCATCATTACCATCTGCTAACCCACCCAGAACCATAGCAGATACCTGATCAGTTGGAAATGTCATCAGAAGAAGCTATTTCACAGAAGGAATTTCCCTTTGTTTAACACTTTCACTCTCTATTAGGTTTAAAAGTGTAAAACTAGAAAAAGAAATCACCCAGGCAATTTTTCCACCAGTTATTTCTATATAATCAAACCACTTATATATATTAAAACATATATATATATATA
>VYXB01002071.1:0-72462 GCA_013397135.1 Pachyramphus minor | reverse complement strand
CTGAAAGCTGCATGCAGAAGCCACTGTTCAGACTCTGAGTGTGCTCCATCCCAGTTATGTTAACAGACTGTTCATGCACTTGCTGGCCATCACAAATAGGAGAAGTAAGTGTGTGAGCTCTATCTATCCAGTGACACCTCCAGTGTCCTGCTGACATACTGTGTTAACTGGTGGGATTTATATTGTAGTTCTGAGTTCTTGGAACTGTTGCCAAGTTTCCAGCTCATCCATGCAAGATAGGAGTCCCTAATTAATAGTAATGCAGGCTACTGGCTTTCCTAAGTTTATTATATATCCTGTGAAGTTTTCTGTTTATACAGTGGATTTTGTTGACTTTAACAATAAAATTACAATTACAGAAAATCTATATTAGTGTATCTATATCATCTATATCTACACCTATACCTATATCTGTATATCTTATTCCTTCTCAGATACAGGAGATATGTTGGTAGTATTGGCACCTCTAACTATAGAGAAGGATATAGTGCTGGCTAGAAGTACACAATCCAGTTATGTTAACCTGTACATCTGTGAGATGAAGGCCATGTTTGCAAAAGCTAATAGGAAGTGCTACTCAGCAAGGCTAATGAGGATGACCCACTGCCTTATTAACATGACTGTAACATTTTTTGTAGTAGAGGTAGCTTGTACAGGTAATGCTATACATCACTGCACTGGATCATGCAGACATAGCCCTTGAAAGTGCTACAGTCTTGATTACATAGAAGACTGGCAGAGAGAAAAAATACTGAATGACATGCATGGTTTCCTTTTACAGTCCCAGGTAGCAGCAGCATGCTTTTTTTTAATCTGTTTTCCCTTATTGCTTCAGTTTTGTTCACTTAAATTTTTACTGTCTTGGGCAGGGATGATAGATATTACAGTGCTACAAAATGGAGTAACACAGGCTGATTCTGCTTAAGAATCTGCAGGAGTTGAGCACAGTCCTGCAAGGACCAGTGAGAGTGCTCAGGGGCTCACTTGTGAGCGGTTGCTCAGAAGAGAACTGTGCTGAGTGGTGTGGACATGTTGTCCCGGGCTGGCAGAGCAGTGTGTAGTGCTTTTGTGCTGTGCTCTGCCCACTGATGTAGGCATCCTCTGTGTGCCTCATGCAGCAATACAGCTCTGAACACAGTGTCACTACTTTGATAATAATGTGTGTAGTTATTATTCTTTGCCATTATGACTATGTTACACTTTCTTTTTTTTTTATTTCTCTTTGATGGGAAAGAAAGTAGATGTGCTTGGGAGACTCCATAAACTTCACAAGGCATTTAAAAAGAGGAAAGCACAAATGAAATAGAAGACCAGATGAAAGAATGCACGGGGGGGAATTTGGATTTTCAGAGCTTAACATCTAGTTTCAGATCAGGCTACAGTTTGTCACCATGTTCCTTCCTGCACTATTAAACACTCAAGAGTGACATCATATTTTCAGTCTATTCTGCAGAGGTTTGAGTCATGCAGCATTTGAAGTCAGGCAGTCAAATTCAGTGCCTTGCTGTAGAAAGCATTCCAAAGGTCCAGTCATTTATTCTACTAAGGAAGTTTCAAATTAAATACATTTGAAAGAAAATCTGCCGCAACTGTGTGAAATGTCAGTACATAGACAAGCTGACAACCATAGGTTAATCATCTGGGGAGCACTCACTGCTAACTTTCCCTTGCTTTGATGCTATGGAAATTGGTCCATCTCACAAAATGAATTTTCATCACTTGAATAGTTAAACTAAATAGAGCTAACTAATGTTAGTTGAGTTACTGTAGAGTGCAGCCCGAGTAAGAGTAGCCATGAGGGAGAGAGAATAGTAAAGATCTTGTGCAGATGCTTTTTTAAGTCATATATGTCTGTGTTGGAAAAGAGAAGGAAAAGCTGTTAAAATGAAATCTCAATGTTATCTTGATTGATCTGCAAACCCTGCAGAGGAACTCATCTTTTCTGTTCCCGAGTAATGTTTTGGGAAGAGATTAGATGGGAGGCAGAAGTAGTTTCACTCTTCATGCTGGTGATTGTGCAATAGGAAAACCATATATTGCGCTGTCATCTGACAAAGCTGACATGTGAGAAGTATGTGTCTTGTAGAGCAACAGGAGTCCCATTGTCAGCAATCTGAGCAAGCACTGACATAAATTCAGAAAAGATAACAGTCTGGCGCTGTCCAAATGTGACTATTTTGATTTTGCTCATTTCTCATTTTTATCCCATATAAATACCCACTATAATTTAGTTTTAATTAAAGGATATTTTCCTTCTGCTTTACTAGGAAGAATGAGAAGGTTAGAGATTAGCTGTTAGCTTTTGGGGATCATGGAATCATAGAACCATAGAATATGCTGAGTTGGAAGGGACTCATTAGGATCATCAAGTCCAACTTCTGTCCCCATGGAGGACACCCCAAGAATCACACCATGTGTCTGAGAGTGTTTCCAAATGCTTCTTGAACTCAGACAGGCTTGGAGCTATGACTACTTTCCTGGGAAACTTATTCCAGTACGCAGCCATGCATGCTGTGAAAAGCTTTTTCCTGATGCCTAAACCTAAACCTCTCCTGACTCAGCTCTATTCCATTTCCTTGAGTCCTATCACTGATCATGAGAGTGAGGAGATCAGTACTTGTTTCCTCTCACAAGGAAATTGTAGACTGCAATGAGGTCTGCCCTCAGTCTTCTCTTCTTCAGGTTGAACAAACCAAGTGACCTTAGCTGCTCCTCATAAGGCTTCCCCTCCAAACGCTTCACCATCTTCATGGCCTTCCTTTGAACAATCTCTTATAGCTTAATGCCTTTTTTATACTGTGTTGCCCCAACTGCACACAATATTCAAGGTGAGACCACACCAGTGCAGAGCAGAGTCGGACAATTCCGTCCCTCGGCTGATGATGCTTTGCCTGATGCCCCCAGGACACGGTTGGCCCTCCTGGCTGCCAGGGCACTGCTGACTCATATTCAACTTGCCAGTGACCAGGACCCCCAGGTCCCTTTCTGTGGCACTATTTTCCAGCATCTCATTCCTCAGTCTGTACATACATCTGGGGTTGCCCCATTCCAGGTGCAGAATTCAAAACGTTGAACTTCATATGGTTGGTGATTGCCAATCTCTCTAATCTGTTGGGGTATCTCTTAGTCAAAGGTCTCTCTTGTTTGTGGGAAGGAGAGATTTTTTTTTTTCTTTTTCTTTTTTTTGTGGATTAACTCAATCAGATGTTTGAAGACATATCATTCAACACAGAGAGGGTGACCACAGAGTAGGGCAAAAACCATGGTGATTTCAGAAGAAAAACCACAGTAGTATGAAACTTGGACATTTTCTCCATCTTCAATATCCCTCTGTATCAGGAAAATGTGAACGGTTTCTTTTCATTTTATGGCTACTCCTGTAAGATACAGGAGAATAGAAAAGGAAGATCAAGAACCTGAGAAACTGTGTACACTTCAGTGTCTGGTAAAACCCATAAGGTACAATTATCAAGTAGTTGACCAACATGGAATGCCTGGTTCTTGTGGTCCTGATTGTCCTGGCTGGGGACCTGTCCAGACTGTGGTGCAGCTTCCTTGAGGATCCTTTCTAGATCTGTGGTGACATGAGGGTGAGGAGGGAGGAGAGACGTGGTGGTTCCTGGGGCCAGGTGAAAGGAGCTGAAAAGAATTTTAGATGCTTTAGACCTAAGGTTTGATGGTATGAAGGCACAAGTCCAGATAGATGGAAATGTAGAGTGTGTTGACACAGAAAGATGTAGTATACCAGACACAAGAGAAAAAATCTCCCAAGTAAGTTAGCAGACATGCCAGGTTCCAGTAATTACATGTTTCCTGAGACAGAATTTCTAAAATGAACAATGCATCATACACATTTATATCCTTTGGATTCACCTTCAGAAGATACAGGTTTTTTAGGTGTTTCACCTGTCTGTGTGTTTGTCTGCCCTGGTATATCAGGGAATGTGGATGTTTTCTGTTCTGGTCTGTGTTTGGCCCAGCCACCCGTGAAAGTTTGTTCCGTTTCCTGCCAAGTTGTGGGAAAACAAGGCCTGATACACGAAAACTTGGTCCTTGAAGNGCCCAGGTAGACGTAACCAGCTAAATTATATAAAAGGCAGACAGCACCTGTGGGAGTGCTCGCAAGCTTCACATGGAGGACAATATTGCCTCAGTGGGGACACCCGTTACCTTGTGGGTCTGCCGACCCCCCAAGGCTGCAGTTTCTGCCATGGGGAAATACTGGTCATTCTGGGGTCAGTAAGACAACTTTGTAAATAACACCTGCATGAGTGGAAGGTTTTACTGAGGGTTTATTTCCTTCCCTCTTTCATGTCTCTTGGTTTCTCAGTTTGTTTGGCCACTTCCTAGTAATAAATATTGGTTTTTCTGAGCTTTCAGTAGTGTTTTCATTTTCCATTTCAGCATCCCTCCGAACCTTCTCTGGAACATCTGGGTAGTAGCATCAAACCGACCATAGCACTGATTGTCCAGGCTTACTGGAAGATGTATCTCTAGGCTCCTTGCTGTAGGGCAGGGCCAGGGCAAATTACAGCTCCCTGGAAGCTACCATAAATTGTTTCTCATTAGTTACAGCACTGAATGGGCTGTACACCAAATATTTGTCCTACAGTTACTTTTTCTTGCCTTCTTTTTATTTTTTTTGTCTTGGTAATTAGTGACAGATGTCAATTGTGATTCCTCTCTTGTGATTCTCTTCAGTGATTATTTTGTTAACTTTTCTGAATAGAACAGCAGAAAAAAACACACATTTAATTACATGACTGTGTACTGGTTTTGGCTGGTGTAGAGTTGATTTTCTTTACCATAGCTGGTGTGGGATGTGTTTTCCATTTGTGTCGGAAACAGTGTTAATAATGCAGGGATGTTTTCATTTTTGTTGAGCGGTGTTTACACAGAATCAAGGATTTTTCTGTTCTCCTACTACCCTGACAGCAAGCAGGCTGGGTATGCACAAGAATTTGGGAGGGGGCACAGCTGGGACAGCTGACCCCAGCTGACCATAGGGATATTCCATACTGTATAGAGTTATGCTCATTATATAAAGCTGAGTGAAAGCTTCTGTATCTATTCTAAGCTACCCAAAATCTAATCTTGAAGCAAAATATCAATTAGACCCTACAATTGTTAATGAATAACTAGTGATTGTACATATATATTTTAATTTCACTAAAGTAAGGTTTCTCATTTTTAATTATTACAATGTATTCATCTGCTTTAAGGGTTGATTTAAAAAGCAATGCATAGTGATGTAAAAAAAATTTTAAAAAATTAGCTCTGTATAATAAGAAAAGGTTGCATGTAATCATTAACAAAATGTCTCTGTGTGAAACAGATCTTTTCTGTAGCAAATAAATCTATTTTTTTTTAATGCTTGAAGATAAAAGCACATCTAACAAAACTCCCAAATAAACCCAAATAAATCAATTTGAAAACTGAATTATTAATAGATGCTTTTTAGAGCATTTATTTTATATAAAGGGGGTTTGTCTTTAGATTTAATATCACCTTATTTAGCAATTTGAAAAGCCTATCTGTAAATTCATAGCTTCAGGCAGCCTATTCTGTGTGGCTTGTGTACAGAAGCACTTGTTCCGCAGCAGCACGAAGCTCTGAAAACGAGTGTTGCATGACCAGAATGCATTGGAACAAAGCTGGTCTCTTTGTTGCACCAGATATATTGGTGGGTAAGAGATAAACATCCCAAGTGTGATTGCAGTAAAGGCGCTTTTTTAAGTTACACTTTATCTGCAGTGCACTTCCGTGAGTAAACAAGTGTCTATCTACAAAAGCTCAGCTCTCATGATTTGCTGTACTTTGTACGTATAAGCCCATCTTAGATACATGTAAATTAAAGTAATACAATTTGACAAATATAAATTCACATGTCCTGGCTCTTAAAATATTTAAATCACCAGTATTTTGAAGCGCAGATGCATTAGGCTGAAAAGTATATTATTTTCTTAATGCTACCTTTTGAAGGTTATAACAAAAAATATGTTTATTTTATATGAGGCTGGAATAGAAATAAGCTCAATTCCTTTAAGAAAATGCAAATCTGTCCCACCCTGATCAAAGTTTAACCTATGTCTCCAATTGAATAAAATTACTTTCAAAGATACTGTTAAATACAACTATTTATTTTCAGATTCAACATTGAGCAGTATTTCATAAAGTTGAAAGGATTCAATATTAATAGTAGAAGATGAATTTTTCTTTCTGGATGAAAGTCAAGATAACTGTAATAGTATTTAAACAGAATCTATATATTTATATTAATATTTCAACAATAATGTATAGTTATAGAATATAAATATGTAAATATAAAGTCTACAGAACTTTCAGTATAAGATATATCTAATTATTCTTTTTAACACAAAGTACTGCATGGGGCAAATGTTAAAATGTATTTGATAAATTAATGTGGCTTTTTTTAGTAACAGAACAGATAATTTTTTTTCAGTATTGCACCTTCTTATATTGGTGTTATTGGAGCCATAATAATTAAACAATGCACATGAGTTTGACAGTTGTTAAGATTCAGTGGCAGAACCCATTGCCTACGCTGCTGACTAACAATAACTTACTGTTTCTTTGCATTGTCCACCACTACATCCATCTGCTTGGCTTACATTTGCTATTCAAATTCTTATTCAGTGTGCTTCTGACATAATTCACACCAGTATTGAGGAATATCTCTTGTAGAGATTCAATGCCTGACTGAAGCATGTAGGATAGTCACAGAGACCAAGCAGCCTATCACTTAGAGAATGTTATTCAAATATCCCATTCTGAGGGAAAAGCTCTTTATTTTTAATCTTGCTGAAGATAAAGAGGATTAGTAACCAGTAGTTATTTAGAAAACATAAAATGCAAACACCAGAATATCATAATGTTATACATTATATAGATAAATAAACACTGCCCCTCACCTTAGGACTTTATACTTAACTGACATGTACTCTTGCCTAAAGCACAGAAAAAAACATTTTAGTTGTAAAAGTCTTTCTCATGAGAAAGAATTTTATTTTTGCTGTCTTCTATAATGTTTTAGTTCTCATCTTTTGTGTATCAGTTTAGTGTCCAGAATGTGTTATAAGTACAAAGACAAGAAGGAAGAAACTGGTTTATTCTTTCAATTATAGAGTTATGTTTGTAACATAAAAACACATGAATTAAAAACTTCAATACTAAAAAACACACAAAGCCCCCAACACCATGGTTGTGCTTTTGTATCTGTACTTTTGACACAAAAGGTATAACATATGGTCGCTTCAAAGTGTATACACTGACCAGAACTGGTAGCCCAGTTGCCTTAACACAAAGGAGAGGGAGTTAACACTTAGGAGTGGGTTCCCTAAAAACCAAGCCAGCAGTTTCATGATACCAAAGAAAGTTGCATGGGGGATGCCTGAGGGAAGGCATACCTGAAACCCACCTTGCACTGGACTTCAGTTCTTCTCTGTAGCATTATAGGAGAGTGGCTTGTCCCAGCATGAACAGCCATTTTTTTCAGAGACAAAAGCTGCCTTTTAAGAATCTTACTTGCATTCAGGATTGTGTTTTTCCCCTTAAAATGTGTTGACTTAATGTTGTTCAGTATTTAAGATATGTGACACAGTGCTCCTCTATTAAGAGTGGTAAAGTGCTTAGGTAAGACGGAAATTAGAAGATATGCATGATATAATGCATTTCCTACTTCACTACCCTGGTATTTGCCTTATTTTTTTCTGTTAAAACATAATTGGAGAGAGAGATCTGTGTTATATGTAAAATGCAAATATTTGTTGTTAAGATCCAAAAACTTGAATTGGTGACTTCAGTGGTTTCCTCAGCAAGATAATTAGGCTCATTTCTCTGGCTTCCCAAGTTGTGAAAAGAGAAAATCAATTCCTGTTGCATTGTTTTCTACACAAATTTGGAGATCAAGAAGAAAATGAATAAGAAAATATTTTGTTACTCTCTTATGAAAAATCTTCCAATAAGAAAAGAGTTCTAGATTTTGGTTCATGTTCCTAGAAGCAGCTATGCAAAATTAATAAATGAGTTGGTTAAAATATAGAGTATGGGAGGCTAATACCTTACCTATTGGATTACGTATTCCTACTCCACCCCAGTCTTTCTTAATGGATTAAAATTGAAATTTTTTTTATACTGTTATCATGAAACAGGCAAGTATGGTTTTTCCACCTTAAAGAAACCTAATAAATCTGAATTGGGTGAATATTCTGGGCAATAAGGTCAACAGAGGAAAATTTCTTTTTTGCTTTCTGTAGTAGAAGTGATATATCTTTCTGCTGTGCAATTTCAACAGGGAAATATTTTTAAGTGTGAGGTTCACCTGGATCCTAAAGAAGACTCGAGTCACTAAAATTTCAGCAGGCATTATTTATTTGCTTATGTAATCTGATAGAGGTGTGTTGATGGCATTACATAACAAAAATATTTTGGAGGTTCTTGATGGATCTAGGTGTAAAACTCTCAGGTTTGGTTTTAAGGGGGAGTTAATTGTAAGGTAAAAAAATAATCTCTTCTTATCTGCATGATCAGAAAGCTGATGGTCAATCCATCACCGCAGACATGTGAATCTAGAGCAACAGCCCTCTGGAGCTTGCCAGACAAACTGTTCTGTTTTAATAGCATGCTTGGAGTGAGAAGCCAAGGTAAACAGAGACAAGACATCTGTCTCTTGGTAACCACACTAGACAGAATGACACTCCCTATTCAACCAAAAAGGTTGTTACAGTTTGTACTGTACCAGGGTAAACCAGCTACTCCCTAAAACAACTTTTGTGAAACAACAGAGTTAAGAATTCCCTCTAGCTTTAAGCTAACACATGGAATGGGAGATACTTGTTAAAACCTAAGGCACAACTGTCACTTATCAGACAGTTACCAGACAGTCTTGAAGAGTTATTTATTTGTTCACTTCATTATTTTTACTTATACTTGATGCAAAATCAGACTGTATTGAATTCAGCCTGGTAGTATTATTGTTTCTGTATGAACAAACCAGCAAAAACATGTGTGCCTTTCTGGGAAAAATTAAAGATAGAAATTACAGCAATATTTCTGTAAAAATAATATTTTTTTCACCCTCACAGTAGTCAGTTTATCTCACCACTAAAGCATTTTTTCAGAAGGACAACAAGTAAATGAAATTAATTTTAAAGTACAGGAGTTCTTACTCTAGCAGAGTGCATCTCAACCAGCTTTGGGCTCTTTTTTTTTCCTCAACCTCAGCTTTGTCAAGTATATTAAAAGCCATTTGATTGAAAATAAGTAAAAAAAAAAAAAAGTGAGTAGAAACCAAAAGTTGTTTGGTATCAAATATCTAACTCNGCTTTGTCAAGTATATTAAAAGCCATTTGATTGAAAATAAGTAAAAAAAAAAAAAAATAGTGAGTAGAAACCAAAAGTTTGTTTGGTATCAAATATTTAATGCAGATATTTTAATGCAAATATTTTAATGCAGATGTGTGCAGCAAGTTCATCAGTAATGCTGGAAGAAAGTTGGGGCAGACAAAGCAAAGCAAAGGAGTGAGGGCAAAAGTAAGTTAACCTGTAAACTCATAAATTTGGAACACAACCCCCTCCCCCCTCCCCCCCTCACCATCAAAATCTAAAATCACAAAAAGAAGCTAAAAGAAGGTTAATACAGTGCATCTTATGACTGTAGAACACAGAACAGAGTGGCAATGTGCTTAATTTCCAGAACAATTTACAATTCAGTTAAATTTTGCAGTCCTATTGTGGCACGTGCATTTTAAATGTGCAGGAAGCTGAGAGAAAAACTAATGATCTGTGTATATGACGGAGGTGTTGACTGATAGGGAAAGATTACAAAAGTAAATATGGTCATCTATGGTAAATGACGATTAGAGAAGAGAAAGTAAAAGGACAAATATCACCTGAAGGGTATAGAGGGCAAACAAGTAAAGTCTTATTTTCGTTATAATGTAAGAATAGTAGTCAGTGAAATAAAGGGAAATGATAAAATGTGACCTGACAGTTAAGTATCTCATTTTCAAAATAATAACATTTAAATGGGATAAGGTTCTTTTTAAACTAAAGTTATGTTAGTGATTATTACAGTAAAAGTAAAAACTTGGCTCCCCTAAAACCGCTGGCATAGAGCTTATTGACTTGACTGATATCATTTACCTAAATTTTTCACCGACAGCAGAGCATTGTAGAGGTAGATCTTACTTTCTGTAATTAGGTTCTGTGCTGCAGACACTAGTAATTGCTCTGTCCATAAAAGATGCTAATAAAATTCTGGGTTTAGCCAAGATAAACCTAATGAAGTCAATGAAATGAATCTGAGTGTGTATTCATGAAAATTACACTAAGACTTAATCCTTAGTTGCTGCTTCTCTTGTGTCCAGAAAATTCTGTAGAAGGCCAAACAGTGCCTTATAACTAAGAAAACCATAAAATCCAAGAGTTTCCTGGAGCAGTAAGTTCGCAGTCAACATTTTTATGGGAGGCATCCAACATGTGGATAACAGCATGGGGCTTCCAACAACAGCTTTGAGAAAGACTCATTATGTTGGGTTAATGCTCACTTGCTAACAAGTATACACTTCCCATAGAAGACATTTTTCTGCCCTGGCACATCACAGATTGCTTATGACTGTAATTAGTGGGAAATAATGTTCACTACCTGATTATTGTTCTCTTTCATATTTACACTTTGATCATATTTCATCCTACCTACTATTGGTAAGGGACACTGTGCCTAGAGAATGCTCCTTTCCTTCAGTATTCTGTTGTTTCATTATTAATATGAATCTAAAAATCTAACTCTGTGTTTATTTGAAAGCAAGAAACACACAGAACAAAATCAGTGTTTATTTGAAAGCAAGAAACACACAGAAAAAAATCAGTGTTACTTCAAATCACTGAAGACATAGTGCAGACGCTGATATGAAGAAATCAGAACAAGATTTCTATTGCAAGGCCATAAGGTCTGTAATGCCAATAAATATTGTGATTTGCCATGGTGCTTGCCAAGTGCTTTAAATGAACCTAGAAAAGCCTCTCAAGTTGAGTCTACACTCAAGACAACAAAAAAATCATCTGGATTAGTACGCTTTTGTGAGTACTAACGGCATCTCCCTGCTTATCAATTTATTTTGTTCAAATTAGTTCAGATTTATATCCACTACACTGCTGAATAGACTTATAGTCTTATATAGAGAATTTTTTTGGTCTTTTTCCATGTCAGTGGAAGCCTTCATTATTCACTCACCATCATTCAGTGAATAAAAGGTGGACAAAAGAAAACCTATAGTTGGTTGAATAAAGGTGCCTGAAACAGCTTGAATCTGAGATGCTAACAAACTAGAAGCCATGATGTGCCATAGCCTGAAGGGAAGGAGAGGGCATCCTGTGCTGCACTCATCTCAGGGATAGGCAGTATTTAATTCAGTCAATATAATTACATTCTTCCTAGAGTCTGTTATGAGAAATGAGAAGTGGCTTTGTAAAAAAGGCAAAATTATACTTAGAGAATAGTTTTGGTTTGGTTTTTTTTTTTAGTTTTGCAAGATCATTTTTATACCCTAAAATGCAAAATTGTATTCACTATTCTATTTGAGGAGGCTGTATGGGTGCCTTCTCTGAGAAGCTGCTAAAAGCTTCCCCAACATCTGAAAGAGCCAATGCCAACCATCTCCAAGACAGATCCACCAATGGTCAAGGCCAAACCAATCAGCGATGATAGCAATGACTCCGTGATAACATACTTAAGAACATAAAAAAAGTCATTATGCAGATGCAATTGTGGCCACAGAAGAGTGGAGTAGGAATATGTGATTGAAACAGCTTTGTAGAACCAAGATCAGGACAACAGGAGGGGGAGGAAGTACTCAAGCGGTCACAGGCAGAGATTTCCTGCAACTGGTGGTGAAGACGATGGTGAGGAAGGCTGTCCCCCTGCAGCCCACGTAGGTCCTCAGGGGAGAAAATATCCACCTACAGGAGGAGCCCTACAGCAGAGCAGGTGGATGGCAAAAGGAGGTTGTGACCCCAGGGGAAGCCCCTGCTGGAGCAGGCTCCTGGCAGGAACCTGTGAACATGTGGAGAACGAATCCCATATTAAAACAGAGTTGCTGGCAAGACTTGTGATGCCATGGGGGACCCATGCTGGAGAAGCTTTTTCTTGAAGGACTGCATCCTGACGGGAGGTACCCACCCATGCTGGAGTAGTTTATGAAGAACTGCAGCCCATGGGAAGGACTCATGTTGGATAAGTTTGTGGAGGACTGTTTCCTGTGGGAAAGACCACACACTGCAGCGAGGGAAGGAGCGTTTTCCCTAAGAAGAAAGCAGAAGCAGAAACCTGTGTTGAATTGACTGTAGCCTCCATTCCCCACCTCCCTGTGCGTCTGTGAGGAGAAGATGCAAAGAATCGGGAATAAAATTAAGGAAGTTAAGGAAGGAGGGAGGGGTGTGGGGAAGGTGTTTCTATGATTTGTTTTACTTCTCATTATCCTGTTCTGATTTTAATTGGTAATGAAGCCATCTAATTTTCCTGTGTTGAGTCTGTTTTGCCCATGACAATAACCCGTGAGTGATCTCTCTCTGTCCCTTTCTCAGCTCATGAACCTAGTTGAGAAATACATTTGGTGCAAGTAGCTCTGTTTTCAAGCTGCAGTTTGAGATGCAGATTGAGATGCAGATTGAGCTCTGGATGGAAGCCTGAGACAAGTAGTCATGAACTGCCAACCCTTTGGTTAACAAATGACACAAACATGGGTGGTGCCAGCCAGGTGAGTGGACACTGGGAGATACAGCAGGAGCCCTGAATTGACAAACTTTTTAAATAACAAAAGGCATGAAGACCACTGGCACCAGCGAAGTGGGTGGACACTGGGAGACCCAGAAGGAGCAGAGGACTCAGGAGGAAGAGGGAAGCTCGTGCTTGGGTACACTGTGAGGGTATAAAAGCCCATGGGACCTGGTTAGGGAGTACATCCTTGGAGGTACCAGCTCAGGCTGCTTCTATGTTACTTCACCATANAGTGGACACTGGGAGATACAGCAGTAGCCCTGAATTGACAAACTTTTTGAATAACAAAAGGCATGAAGACCAGTGGCACCAGCCAAGTGGGTGGACACTGGGAGACACAGCAGGTGCAGAGGACTCAGGAGGAAGAGGGAAGCTTGTGCTTGGGTACACTGTGAGGGTATGAAAGCCCAGGGGACCTGGTTAGGGAGTCCATCCTTGGAGATACCAGCTCAGGCTGTTTCTATGTTACTTCACCATAAATGAATTGCTTTGTGGAATGAGACATCTGAGACTCTGCTAAGGGAAACCTGGGGTTGAACTAGTAAAACCTGGTCTGACTGGGTGTGCATAGGGTGTGCAGGTAGTCAAGGTGGGCACCCATCTCCTCGCTGGAACTGCCCACTGGGAAGGTGTTTCAATCTCAGCAGATAAAGTCTCTGTTGGGAGTGAGATGGTCAGAGAGTTTCGTGAATGGTCAGATTGGGAAGTTCCATTTACAACCTTTTGTTATATTTCCTCTCCCCTGTCCAATTGAGGGGAGGAATGACAAACTAGCTTTGATCATCTCCTGCCATCCAGTCAGGGCTAAACCAACAAAACTATTCTATTGTCTTGAGTGTTGAAACAGATATTTTTTAAAACAGAGGAGATGGTAGACAATGTACAGGAATACAAGGTTGGATCTTTTGTGAAGCACAGTGCTTAGTAATATTTACTCAAAACTGAAGTGACAATTCTGCTCCTTTCCATTAGTGCTATTGCAGTGGTACAAAGAGGAATTATTCTTAACTGTGGTACTATAATTGGAAATATATCAACTCCATGAGTTAGATAAAGGAACTTTATGATAATGCATGTTTCAAAACAGGTTTTGATAATACACAACAAAATGAAACAAATAACTAATTTTTTTCAAATCTCTTTCCTAGTTTTAAAACAAATAAAAGACAAGCTACTTTATGTCTGTAAAGAAAAAAAGGTGATTAGTTAATCAGAAGTTATAAATTAATCACCAAAGGTATTTGCACTCAGAAAGTCAGACCAAGATCTTATCTTTCTTGTTCTTTGCTTCATATTAGACACTAATTAAACACTTTGTTATTATTTATGTGATACTGTTCCCCACAGAACCCTTCTTCCATAGCTTATTACATTGATCTATCTATTTAGATCACAATACTTTGGGGCTGAGGAATATCACTTGCTTTTTGCAGTGCTTTCAATAATGAAACATTAGTCACTTTTAAATATTTTTAGGTGTTACTTGCTAGATCTCCAAATGACACACTGCTTTCCACAGGAACCTTGCTGTCCATTACAGCTGCTAAGTGCAGATTGCTTTTTGCAAAGTAATTCCTACAAAAACTGTCTATCCTTCTATGGGGCAACTTCAAAGCCAGCCAGAACTCTCCTTACAAATGACTGTTGTTGTCTGTGAAAACGGTTGATTTACAAATATAACCTGGTTTTTAACACTAAGATATGTCTTGTTTTTAAATAAGTTTTTCTTCAAAGATGAAACATTGTGTGAATTATAAATGTTTAATGAAAACGAAATGGTGAGGAGCACCTGTCATACTATTTACTTTCTTGGTTTATTTAATTGTAGTAAAGTTAAAATCATTTTGGTTACAAGCTGCTCAGTAATACATACTGAAAAAAAATAATTAAAAACTGCCAGTGGAAAAATAGCCTAAGGCTTTGCCTGCAGCCTTTTTAATTTTAGCTATTGAGTATTAAGAATCAAGAAGAAAAGCAAAAGGTAGCTGTTCTTAAAATCCACAATTTTAATGGAAATCTGTCCACGAAATACTGTAGTACTCTAACTCTGATATCTTAAAATTCAGTATAATGTGCAAATATTAAGGTTTTCTGGCTCATAATGCCTAAAAATTCCAGAGGCAATTTGTGTCATTTTTATTAGCTCTTGGCATGACGTTGTATTTTGCTGCCTAGATCTGTCTCAGGTGAGTGGCCTGAGAACTGTGGCACCAGCTTTTGCTTCTCTGATATTCTGGCCTTTTTATGGCAGCTTGGGCTTACAACCTGAAGAAAAAATGTCTTTTTACAGGGAATCAATAACTATTCTTCCATGAGAGCAATTCTGAAGAGAAAAATCTCACATTATCTCATGCAAATATGTACAGGTCTATCAAGAGTCTAAAACTGTGTCTATGGTGCAACTGATACATTTTATTTTAATGATTTACTTAGGCAAAATAACAGTAACTGAAGTTTCTTGACACCAGCACATTACTAAACTTTCTATAAAAGTTATCTATTAAACCTTATAATACACCTTTGAAGATAGTTGCTTTTGAACAGAGAGCAGTGACTCCAATTACCTAAATGTCCTGCTTGATATGGTAAATTTTAATCCTTTGATTTGAATTACCCAGAGCATTAGGGAAATGCATTTCATTAATGCAACTTTTTCAGTCAAGAACTAGGCGAGTTGAAATGGTGGGTTCATATAAGTCACTTCTCCATGTACAAAGTTACGTTTATATTTTTCCATTTTTAGATTTTATTATACTGTTTTAGACAGTCTTTGCATTCTCTGATGGTGTAATAGTCAAACAGTTAAAGGAATTCTATTAATTCTTGAAGGTTGCATAAGTGCACCTCAAAAAGAACATTTCTGTTTAATAAAAAGAAATATTTGCTTGTGTTACAAAATGATTTTGGATTGGCTCAAAAATTGAACTTCTAAGGTCTCTCACTATGAAGTTATTTCATTTGTTTTACTGTCTTTTCCCTTTCTTTTTCTTTTTTCTCCCTTAGGCTAACTCTCTTAGAGAAAGTCATGTCTCTATGATAGAGAAGTGAAGGATTTCAAAGCAATTTCTGTAAGTTATTGACTTAAGCAGTTTTAAATTCTTAAGTAGTACATAGTTGTTTGAAAGTGATATTTATTAAAATAAAGGAGTCAATATGTGAGAATTTTAGATAACTTCTGAAAAGCCAAAATAGACAAGACAAATAAAAAAAATGCTGACACCTTTTCTCCTCTCTTCCATGTCTCACCTTCACTTGTTCATCACATTACTTGCCATCCGTCCCAATTTCCTTGGTGAGGTGATGAGCAGTGTAGGAGTTTGGGGTTATTACACAATGGTTTTTTCCTTCCATTTCTTACTTCTTACTCATTTTCCTCCATTGATCATTGCTTCTTATTGCTCCGCAGCTTGACATGGGACCTCCTAGTGATGCAGTCCCCCAGTGGCAGTGCAATTTTTTTCCCATGATTGTGTCTCCATCTGTTTCCCCACAATATCCCCTTCCACGCATTCCTTTTGTGTCTCTCCATGTGTTTCTACTGCCCTTTCTGAAAATTTTTCAGCTGAGGTACCATGTGCTTCTCTGACTGATAGAAGTTTTGGTATGCTATGGGTCACTCTATCCATGTCAGAGCTGGTTAAATGTGGCACAGGAGAGGAAACAGTCTCCTCCTAGAAAGGCCACCTGGCAGCCGACTGCTGCCCCTGCTAGTTATGCCTAATACATTTCACATCTTGCTTCTGCAGAACACTGTGTGAATGTTTATCCATTACAAAAATCTGCTTTTTACATCATCACAGCTTTAGCATTACAAACTCTGCCTTTTCATCAGGACAGTAGGGTTGACATTGTAAGACCATGGACGTTTATGAATACACCATTCCTTCTTCTGCAGAAAAGGTTATTATCTACAGATTTCACCCCTTGTCCCCATAAATCCCAAAACAGAAATCCATTACAGTTGCCACTACTTGTTTCTACAGGCTAGATTATTTGGTTTAACAGAATAATAATCTGACACATTAAAAATCTCAGACCTTGTTGCAATCCAACACACAGTCCAAAACATTACAGCAGTTTGAATATTCATTCATCACAAAGTCAAACCTTTTTGTCTCCACAGGGTTATCATCTCCTTTGCTGGAGCAGCAGTATCCAGCCATTGCTTTTTAAGACCCTCCATCAGCAGATCCCAGAGTCCTCTTGCTTTGCACAGGGGCCCAAATTCCCTGAGTAAAGTTCTCCTGAGACATCAGCTATAATTTAGTGTCTCTGATTTCCCAGCACCTTTATATCCCTTTATATCCCTTGAGCATCCCCTTTGGGCAGTACCTGTAGAGAGCCTGCATTTTATTAATTTCACCTGCAGTAAAGGATCACTGCATAAAGCTTTGTATGTGAGAATAAATTTCACAGGCTTCATGTCACAGTGTCTCTGAAAAGGATGCGTGTTGGAATTATTTTAGGTCCAAATACATTTCTGTTTCCTATCACAAACTAGGAAAGAGAAAAGGGGAGGAGTTAGTTAAAAGGTAAAGAGCTTCAAATCCCAGGTTCCAGTAAATAGAAGCAGGTTAATGATATATTAATGCTTTTAATTAGCTTTTTTTTTTTTTTTAGTACAAAGCTGGCATTAAACAGAGAGAGAGTTGTCAATTTTAGCTTTTCAATGACTTAAACTATAAAGCACACAGTAGCAGCCAGCCATTAAAACCAGTGTTTGAGATGAATATTACTGATGCTCTAATTATAAAAGATATGCGGGGTAGAAAAAAAATGGTTAGTTGATAGCAAAAAAAAGGGCACTCCCAGTTTCACTTGCCCAGATGTAGATGATCTACCAACTATAAAATGAAAAAGTCTTGAAAAATTAGCACCATTTTGCTAAGTTTCTTTCGGGTTGTGTATTGTAATATGACTTTACAAAGCAGTAACATCTAAGTGGGTTGGAAAGATACTTAGTTTTATTTACTCTCAGGCTGTACTGCATAGTTTATTCCCAAGTATGTAGTCTTGTCATGAAAGAGGAAAAAAGATGATGGCAGAAACTTCTGTTTCAATTTTTAATAGATGCTTTCACGGAAGCTGATTTTTGAGAAGGATGCTTGGAGAGTGCTGGCAAAAAAAAAAAACACATCAGGTATTTTTGTCGCCAAAATGTCATGAGAAATGTTATTAGCTTGTCAGTTTCAGAAACTAGTTTGAAGAATACTTAGCAGTGCTAAATTTAAGGGCTGGAAAACCACCTCTGCTGAATGTGAGAAATGAGCCATCCCGGGCACCCACCTGAGCTGTTCAGCTGAACTGTGCCACAAATATCAGAGTACAAGATCTCACTGATAAATGAACTGCTGGCTATGCTTGCTCCACCAGTATCATATGCTATGGCATTTTCTTTAACATGAACTCCAGAGTTATATCCTGACAGAATTTCATTTTGTAAACAGTTCAGAAATAAATCTAGCTCCCTTTGCACTTTGAAATCACATTTAGGAACTTTCCTCTGATAATGCAAGTATCTTGCTATGCTGGAGTAAGAGAGAGTGTTCACATATCAAGAATTTTTATCCACCTTAATATATTGAGGAAGACTTTTTAAATCCTCTTTATTTTTTCCTTTTGATGTATGCAAGCAAGTCTTGTTTTTTTCCTCACCTGTTTCAATGTCCTAACTCTTTATGCCACTCCCAGACAATGGACAGCATTCCAAGGAGATGATAATTTCTGATAAATACTAATAATGACATAAGAATGAGAATAGCTAAAGAGAAGTCATGAAAAAAGGTAGTGGTAAGTCAGAAGGAAATGGAGTATTCCACAATATCAATTAAAACAAGGATGCAGAAATTAATCTACCAAGATAATTTTCAGTGACAGGGTTGGGAAACAAGGACAAAATAAACCTTTTGAAGTGTCTGAATTCAAAAAATAGGACATGGCTTAATTACATTTCAGGAAATTTTTTTCTAAAAAAACTTGCCTTATATTTTAGTGACACTATGGGTAGCTGAAATGGTTTGGAGAAATAATCACTACGGAATGAAAGCTTAAAATTAGAAAAGACTTCCTCACTGACCTCCAACTAGCATTTCTGCTCCCTCTGTTGGAGTGCCAAACACATACTGTATATTTGACAGACATGTGATAGTAGCTGGTCTTGAAAATTTACATGCTCAGCCACTTCCATATATCATAGGTTTTAAATGTCATCAGTGGACAGCCTTTTCTTATATGAAATATATCACAAAGGAAGCAAATGTAAAGGCCTTGGCTGTGCTAATAAAAGAAATGTAAGAAAAGGAAAATTCTTTTCAATTTTTCATGAATTTTAAAGTCATCAAATTTGATGAATTTTTTCAATTAATTTTCTCTTTGCTAAAAATAGGCAGAATGCAATCAACAACTTAAAATGGAATAACAGTTGATTACACTATACAATGTCTGCATATAATTATTGATAAAATATATTCTCTAGGCAACATTTCTATATTGCACATTTTATTAACAAAGCACTTCAGTAATATCAAGAAATGTATTTTTACATTTTTCTGCCATACATATATTTTACTAATATATTATTGATGCAGAAAGAGAAAGAAAGAAGTCAACATTGTCAGCTGCAGCATCTTATCCAGTATAACTCAATGCAGACAATTGAACTTAAACCACAAAGTTACTGAATATCTGAACATTCACAAATTAATCTTAGGTTAATGGCTACAGATGTTGAGCACTACTTAAAAACATTGCAGGTTCACACTCTAGTTCAGAGGCTTCCTATAATTACTTTTTGTCTGGGTAATTTACATTAAGTGAAAAATATTATTCAAAACAGAGCACCAGTTTGATTTCATCTGTGTTAGATTTTATGTGGAAACCACTATTACATCACTACCCTGTGTTGTCATTACATGTTTATGATAAAATCTGAATTACTCCAAAATTCAAAGGTTTCTTAAAGAGTTTCCTAACCCCCCCAACTATATCCTTTGCAGGTGGTTAATCCTTACCCAGATCTAAAATCTATGAGCTGGTGAGATGAAAATGCAATTAAATACCTATTTTTAAAAATTAGTAGAAAGTAGCAAATAATTAAAATTACAAGAAAAGGAGATAAATTACTTCACTAACCTTACAAGCTAATTCACAAAATGTAAACAGATCTATTTCTTTTTTTAAATATAATTTCTTCATCTACCTTGCATTTGTCATTTACATTTACATATTGGTCATTTACAGATAAATATTAGTCCTATTTTTAAGGGAAAAGTTTTGGTCTTAGCTCTTGGCTCTAAAATGTCTACTGTGGCCATGTTTTGCTAGCAGGATGATTTTGATTAGTCTTCCTTGTCTGTAGACTGCAATGACGTTGAAGGGAAGATAGTATCAATGTATTCATAGAGAGTATCATGAGGGAAGGACAAACTTCCTCCTAAGAGATCCATACCATGAAGGTGCTTTTTAAAATCCTGATGACTGTAAAACAGTAACTGAATTAGTATCCCAATATCACTAAATTTGCTGTCTTGAATGCTGTTCAAAGACTGGTATTTTCCATGAAGGTTGGTGGTTTTGCACTTTGAATAATGAGATGGGTTTGTAGTTTTCTGGGTTCGATAGGTAATTTAGGACTTATATTTACTTCAGGGCTCACATATAAATGAGGTACTTGATTGTGAAAGGTAAAGATTTTGATTAATAGGTGGATAAAATGGACTTTGCTTCACAGGATTATTAATACTGGTGAATCATTCTGGCAGAGCTGCGTGCTAATATTTGATCAGGTGTATTGTTCTGAAGTGGTTACAGCCAAAACACACTAAAAAGTTAGGAAGCCTGTTTACCTGCAGATTGTTGCTGTCCTTAAACCAGATGCAACCGGCACCTCAGCATAACTCTCTATGTAATTGCTCCCTGATCTAGTTCTATAAAAATGATATTTTTAAGATATTTTAAAGCCAGACCAGGACATCCATACTGTTAAGATATTCATGGTAGTCTGATGAATCAGTTTGATACAACTGGCAGAGACAGTGACTGTGTATATATGACTATATATACACACTTTTATTATAGGAGGAGAAAAAGGAGAGTAAAAGGAAAAAGTACTAGGGAAACAGTTTCCTAATCCAGCTTGACTGCAATTACAACATCTCTACCCACACCTCTGATTTCTGCTCATGAATCTGTTCTTGAAGAGTTTTAGTGTGGAGTCATCTTCTTCTGTGATTCTTACTGATGGTCAAACAAGTCGGCAGAAAATTTTCATCATAAAGCACCTACATGTTTCTCTCCAGGCGGGCTGCCTTGCATATGTCATTCTGTGTATAATACACACGTATACTTGCTACAAGAGGCAGACTTTTCGGTTGTTTGGATTGCCTTTGATATCAAAGAGGTAACTGAAAATACTGAGAGGATAAATCTTAGCAAAAATAAACCAGTCAGGAAGTAAATTTTTTTTTTTTTAATTACTAGGTAGAGGTTCTAAATTTGTACTTAATAATCTAAGCAAATGAGCTCATTGAAAAAATACTTAATACCATTACAAATCCAGTGAGACAAGGCATTTGTCTCAGGTCACTGAGAGAACAGTGTTCCTGTGAGGCTGGAAATCTGTTGCTCTCAACAAAAGCTTGTAGAAGTGAGAACTGAGTAACAAAGCCATTACATAGATACAAGGAGGGGTAAATGGACATTGAGAAACAGGGAGAAGATCTTAACCTTAGGGGGTTGAATGACCTTACCCCATCATGACTGTAAAAAAGCTCTCAGATGTGCTGAATGCACTTTTTGTCTGCCTTTTTCCATATTTTAAATAAACCATTCTTTGAAGGCTTAATAACTCTGCACACTCTTTTCTAGTATTTATGATGTGAATAGTAGCAGCCACCATACAAAGATAAGCTAGTTAATATGGGCTTATTACAATGTACTCAAATACTTTCAAAGAAATGCTTGCTAATTTGTTCTTCCTGTTGTATAACCGCACAAAATTCCTGCAAAAAAGTGTGAATTTGCAAGCAACATACATTTTTTTCTCCAACTAAGTATTTCAAATTAAAAGAATTTGCTTTTTTTTGCTTTTCTGTTTTCTAGATAGTAAGTCATATATTAATTATGAGCAAAATGATTCGCTGCCAGTAATAATGAGGCATGATCTTGAGCTTCAAAGTCACTATGAGGTTTTCTCCTTCTAATTTGAAGCTCTGGAGAATCTTAGCTTTAGCTTTAGCTGGCCTAGGTTCTAAATTTTTGGGATCTCAATATTCCACCAAAATAAAATTTAGGGAATGAATGCAAGTAAATTGGTGTAAATTTCAACGGAAGTAAATTTCATTGAATGAAAGGTATTTTGAATAGTTCAATTAAGAGTCAATAAAAGTAGCAGAAAATGTTAGATGAGTTGAACTAAAACCTTAAGTAATTAAATTTATTAGACAATGAATCTGAGTTAAAAAATTTCATTGAATCAACCTTTCTTACCTCCCTGACATTTAAATGACCATCAGTTCTGCTGCAGATTTAAGCTGTCTTTTACTAATTTTTCGATATCAGTATTCAATGTGGTTCTATACTTTCACTCTCTACATTATAAATCTCAACCTACAAAACCACATACTTCACTGTTTCTTTATGGGTAGGAAGGGTTTAAGAATGATTTTTACCCTTCATAATAGCTTTCAAGTTTCAAAGTTTGTTTGGCTGTTGGTTTCTTTTCCTTTCATTCATTTGTTCCTTTTTGACTTGGAGGCATGTGACTTCACAAACCTTCCCCTTACAATTTTTGTTTATATATGTGCTTTTCTTCAAAATAATTTGGCTTTGATTGAACTGATTGAACTATCTGATAATAAGCCCAGCCCAGTTCTGACTGGGAACTCCTAACCTCATAATCTAAACCTACATATTTTATAAAAGGATCTCATCTGCTGGAGTCACACCAAACTGTGAACTATGAGGCCAAATATGTATGATTGCAATACCTAGTAGGATGTGCAAACTTATGAAAGTGGATAAATAATTGGTCTTTAAAAAAACTGTTTACAATTGCTTTTTCTTTCTTTTTTTTTTTTTTTAATATTGTGCTACAGAGTGTTTCAGAAAGTTGTAATAACTGTGGTGTCAAAGACTGTCTGAAGTAAAAATAGTAAGGTTTATTATTAAATTGAGTCCATAGTTCCATTAAAATGATAATGCCTTTTACATCTTAGTAGTCCATGGTGGTGAGGTCAAGAGAAATCACCAAGCTATGTAATTCCAGACTAAGAATAAAAGAGCTTTTATTGTTCATAGTATCCCACACATATTGACTCTGTCCAGATACAGTAGTAAGGATGACACTAAGGAGTGAGTTTATTTTTAGTAAGTACTGTTTTTCACTTTAATATCAAGACCTTAATATTACACTAATAAAAATAATTATATAGTAGAAAACACTTAAATACACATGACTAATTATTTTATTGGTATCTGTAGTATGTACTGGTATCTTCATAGTGGGACACTTTTACAGCGAGGGTGTCAGAATAGCTATTAAATTGTTTGTATGAAAGGTTGAAATGTTGGCCACATTCTGTGAACAGAGGTTTCAAATAAGAACTTATAAAAGATTTTAGCAGAGTATGTTTCTTCCCTACATCATAAGAGTTTAAGGATCTGTAAAACCAGTGATTAAATAAGACAGGAAATATTAATGCTAACTACTCCTCCATCCGTTGAAAGAAAAATGTCCTATACTGCTCAGATATGGGCTTCTCTCAGGGTCTCAAAGCCTTGTGAACTTCAAATAGTTACTTCAATTATCTTTGCAGGATGTAAATTAATGAAAATGAAGAAATCAAAAAAGCAAGATTTTAATTGTACTTATTTTAAGAAGTGACTCTAAAACTGATAGTGTTGGAGAAACAACATAATTTTGCTTAATGGAGGAGGAGAGACAAAAACTTTATGTCATTTGATTCTTTAACTAAAAAGGAAATAAATTGTAATTTAACCCTTTATAAGTCTAAAAGAGTTCTTTCTTGTTCTTCTGTATGTTGAGACCTCAAACTTCAGTCTTGTAAAGGGTACTGGAAGTCAAAGGACTGAGATTTCCCATACTGCTTCCAGATCCAATGAAGATTTTCTATTTTAGAATTTCTGCAGCAGGTTCTGCCTTTGTTTATGGATATTGGATTTGGGGAGTAGCCATTTTAGTAATTGATCTGCAAAATAACAGTACAATGCCAGATTTTTGTTATGACTAAGACAGATTCAGCTTTTTAATTATTATCTAGAATTATGTACCTTATGCTTTCTTTTTTTAGGTTTGAGTGCTGCATACTTACAATAAAATCATTGGTAAGGTTAAGAAACCTAGATCTATGTGATCTGGAGGTTTACTTTAGCACTTTTATAGCCTTCAATATTAAAAAACAAATAATAAACAATACTATTAATTCATGTTTGAAAGTTCTTCAAAAGCAGTTCTGTATAGAAGTCATAGTATTGAAACCCTTTCTGGAAGGAAGTTTATTTACAATTGCAATGTTGAAAGCACTGGGACTGTAGGTTTTTTAAACCCACACAATATGTACGATGTCCTGAATTATCTGAACTGGTAATACTGCAATAAGTACTCTGATATTTTATGATTACATAGAGCATAGATAATTTAACCCCCACACTTTTTTTGGTTCTGTCAGACTGGACTATTTTAAAATCTGGACTGCAATCATCCACAAGGAGTTAACAGAAGTCTGTGGAGAGTAAATTTTTACAAATGTTTTCTAAACATCAGCACACTTTACAGCAGATATTTTCTATATGCACAATACCATCCTCATAGACTGTGATGCTTTGGTCCAGGTCCTTTTCCTGGTAACCAGCTTGTAACCAGGGAAGTTACCATGCTCCCAGTATTCCATACGATTTTTATGTAACTCAGGGTATAAATAAGAAGGAGCAAGAAGCCTTCGCCCCTTTTTCCTTCTGGTGGGTCCAAAGGTGCAGATTCTCTGCTGTTGGCTCTACCCATGCGGAGGAGTGAGGCCTGGTGCGGCCTTGTAGGCCTTGGGAGGCGGAGGTTGCTGGCGGGCGGTTGGCGCTATCTAGCTATCTCAAGGGAAGTAGTGAGATCTTACTTGGTTAATACTTCTTTGTGGGTTTAGAGTGTGTATTTGTTTGAGTTCCCTCAGTTTGCCCCTTTTTACCCTTTCCCTTTCCCTTACTCTCTCCTTCTGGGGGTGGGTAGTCCCCCTTAACTGTGTATATATTGCATTAATTGTATATACTGTGATATATGTAAATATATATATATATATATTGATACAATTTGGTTTCTTTTCCTTTTCTCCTTTCCCCTAGAGAGGGTGGGGAAGGAGGGGTGGTGGGACCCTAATCTGTAGGTTGGACNATTTTTTTGTTTTTGTCTTCTTCTTTTTTTTTTTTTTTTTTCCCTCCATACCAATCTTCTAATGATCAGCCAGGAAATGATTTGTAGCAAGGGGCTAATAACAAAAATTCACATTTTACAGTGGCTTAGTACCAGCCTCATTTCCTCTTTCTCCACTCCCCTCCCAGTGAAAATGGCAACAGAAAATGCTTTAGACATTGGAGCTTACAAGTATATGGGAAGGTTTGAGAAAGACAGACCTACTAGAACTTCAGAAGCATAGTCTATTACTGGTTTTGGACCTGTAGGACTACACCCTGTTGACTGCCTTCCAGCTTCTGCATTAGCATCCTGACATCTCTCAGGTCTGTCATGGAGACACTGCCTTATATTATACTCCCAAAAGCTCTAAATCTTGATTTCTCAGACCTGTATTTCTAACCTGCTATCAATAACTTTCTCTCTAAAGCACATGCAAAACCTGAATAAAAACAATTCCATGCAGAAAAATACCGAGAGGAATCAGATTTTGGGCATCTTGCTACAGCTCTTCAGCATGAAATATTTTGCAAATTTTTTGTATGCCAAAATTAATACAAATTTTGTGTGCCAAATGTCGCTGAACTACTCCTTTCCAAATATGTTTTGTGAAGAATTCAGTCTATCAACATTTCAGTTGTAGAACTGTATTCCTTATTTCTTACCCAGGTTTCTGTGTCAGGGTACTGGTGAGGCTTTCAACAGTTCTTGTTCTAATGGGTGAATTATGACCATAGCAATTTATTAGTACTTACTAAATTTCAATTTCTTTATTTCCTCCTCTGTTAAAATGAATTTTGTAATAATGAATTTTTTTCTTCTCTACTTTCATTTTTTTTCGTGGGTTTATTAGTGTATAGCTTCAGAAGTCTTATCTCCCTTGTATTCTGACATATTCTTAATATATCTTTAAGCTAGTTTAATGCTCTGCCTGCCTACTATTCTCAATACACTTATTATCAATGATAAGTGTAATAGGAACAGTGTTATTTTTGAAAAATGGCTGGACATTTTGTTACTGTCATTTCATGGAGAAAAAGCAGTTTGTTTCATGCATATGAAAAATACCAGCAGAAATAAAAGATCAAAAGGGATAAAAAATCAAAGCAATTTTTCTTTTCAGATGCCAGATTGAGAGTCCTCAGTGTACTTTAAACAATGATTTATTAGTCTTTTGAGATTAGAGAAGTTTGTGCCTTCTTAAGCATAAAGTTTTCTTATCCTAAAAATAAAAGGGCAATAATGAAATAATAATAATTATTCTTGACACTTATATGTTAATGTGTTTCTACATGGAATTCCTTTCAATATCTGTTCCTACTTCCATGTACACTGATGAAATAGCTGTAGCCTAAACAGGAGTGTTAATGAGAAGAAATGTATTTTCATCATAATAACTAAAATACTATTTTACCATATAATTTTCCATTTCATTCACTATTTCATTTTTATCTGCAATCAGCAAATTAGGTTTAGTTCTTGGGAAAATCTCCTGCAAGGACAAGATAAGTTCCACTACACAAGGAAAACTGAAAAATACATTGGTCTTTTTGTGTACAAGCTACAGAGAGCTCATCCAGCCCAATTCAGTCATATAATTAACCCTGGACTGGCCCTTCTGTATCTGTGGGTTGGTTTTGTTTGTTTTGTTGTTTGTTTTTTTCCCCATCTTTTCTTGATTATCTCTTTCTCAGAGAGTAAAAGAGCGAGAGAATAATTGAAAGCTTTAAAATGACAGAAAATGCTCATTAGTATTCAGCTGAAAGACTGACTAGACAATGACCATTGCAGGTAAGCTGAAGACTGGTAGAACCAGAAAGCTTCTTTTTGTTTGGATTTATGATCAAGGAATAAATAAAAGAAAAATGGGAAGGAAAAAGCCGGCACATTCCAGTCAATTAAATCTCCTATGTTTAGTTTTCTAAACATACCTTTTACTTCACAAAAGCTTCTACATTCTTTTTACCAATGATACCTGTTTTCTAACAACATTTCTTTGGAAGTCTTAATCTGTGAAGGTTTTTGCCACTGGCTATTCCTGCATATAGAGAACAGACGGAGGGAGGAAAAAAGCACAAGTTCAGAGACATTTGTTAGTGAATTTTTTGATATTATCCTTGTTAAATAGCAGACAGTCATCAATTTTCAATGAATTTGGAGTTGCTGTGTGTGTCTGTGCATCATACATCAAGAGCACTCTGAAATGACAAGCAGATAAGAGATTCAAATACACTCTCCAAAAGCAGAATGAGATCTCTCTGCAAAATGAACAACAGTAATTATTGGAGAAACCATAGGGCCAGAGCCTTAGCAGCTGTAAATCAGTAAAACATCACTAAGCCCAACAGAACTACCTTAATTTACAGAAGCTGACTATTGCAATATAATTTTGGAAGGTTTTATTTGCAAGACACACTCTTCTTAACAGCAGGTGTAAAGTACTTTCTACAGTTTAATCTATTTGTGAGGAATGAGACAGACTGACTAGGAGGAAAGGATTTAGTGCAGTTCATGTGAAAAATACGGTGAGTAATTTACAATGCTCTGAAAAAATCTACACAGCACTTGGAAAGAACTATGAGCTTTGTCAGTTGTCAATTGTTGTCAGTTGTCAGTTGTGAAGGGCAGCTCATTATGTATTAGAAACAGAACTTCAATTTATATAAATGTTTCAACTTGTATAATGCTCAATCAGGTACTTTCATGCTGATGCTCAATACTGCATTACACTTCAAATTCCACAACAGATACAAAAAAGTTATGTAGTAGCTCAAGTGTACCACTGTGGTAAGGATTTTGGAATCTTTGCATAAGTAGACAGCGTTCCATGATACTTAGCGTTTTCAGACCATTCAGACTCAGACTCACAAAATAGCTCTTTGCAACCTTGAAATAGAACAAAGATGCTATGTTGAACTTACAGCCTCATATAATATTAAAAAATAATTTAAATAATTATTAAATTATTAAACATATGCTCATCATTGAGGAGCATACTGTTTCATTTGATACTATAGCATTTTGTGTGATATCAAAGGGTAACTATAAAATATGTACATTTGAAACTGGACAATCTTCCAAAAGCCCTTTAAAACTCCAATATTATAGTTTTTAACAACCATTTTGGTTCAGTCATTTGTTTCTGTGCGCATGGTATTATATTATATCAAATGGGGGATCTCTTTTGCTAAAGTTCCCTTACTTAGAACAATCTGGGGAAAGAATAATTTATAGAACTGAAATTTAAGTTGGTACTATAATAAAATATTAATTCCCCAGCTGCTGACACATGTTAAAAAATAAACACATTTTCTTCCTATTCTGGTCTGTCCCTGACAATTCCAGAGCAATGGCTTAAGCTTCCTTAAGGTTTGGTGCAAAACCACTATAAGTGTTTAAGTCCCCTTATACTCCCTTTAGTCACCTAAAACAATGTGGGGTTTTTTTCCTTCCTTATGAAGGACTATGACTTTTATTTAGTTTTCTCATATAGCTTTTATCTTGATACTGCAGACCTTGTCTTTTTACATGTTTTTGGGAGGTTAAATGTAAGCATTGACAACTGCAAAGCTGTGCTACAATTACTTGGAGTTACCAAAATTGAATTCTTTAGTCCTTTTATCAGGTAGATAAATTTTGGGGAAAGATATACATTAAGTGTAACATAGTTTCTCTCTGAGAATATTTTTCAAGCTTTTTTAAATCACTGCACAAAATCTCTAGTCTCCTCTTTTGAACCTAAAAACTTCTACTTCACAATATTGGAACAGCTATAGTTAGGGTCCTGGACTTATCACATGAAATTGAATGTAATACACTTTTCTTGTAGCTTTGAGTTAAACAGAATGTCAAAGTTTTTCCTTAGTTTTGCAGTTAGGT
The DNA here is from genome assembly GCA_013397135.1 of Pachyramphus minor. NCBI lineage: Eukaryota > Metazoa > Chordata > Aves > Passeriformes > Tyrannidae > Pachyramphus > Pachyramphus minor. The sequence goes on along the minus strand of VYXB01002071.1, from coordinate 43,372 downwards.
CCCTACCCATAAAGAACAGTAAGTATTAGATATTTTGCACTTATGAGCCTTTAAAATAGTTTTGATAAGATTTCATAGATTCTGTGTCCCATATAGCTTATAGAAACCAATATTCCATTGTAATAATATTGTTTCACTTCTGAGTTTGGATCAAAATTGGATTCTGTTGTTTAAGAATTGAAAGCTATCTCTCAGAATACAATTTTAAATGACTTTTACTGCAGTGGTTTTAGCTGTATAACAGTAGAATCTCCTCTATTAAATATTTCACTTTGTTCTTTTGTTTTTCCCTTTTTCTTATGAAAAGTATTATACTCTTACAAGCAATCTGCCATGCCTCATTCCTTTCTTGTAAGAGAGTTCTTTTTTAACCAGCATTGGTGGTATAAAATGATCACAGATAAATGACCAACAAAAATATTTTCTTAGAGTAAATTCAAAGAGAACCATCTACATTATCAAGCATGGAGGTGATTTTAAAAAAAAAAATAAAAAATCACAACGTCTTTAAGACATTTCCCAGTGTTTAAAGGTCCATAGGTCCATTTTGCTGATAGTATTTTTTTTGTCAGATTTAAAACACAAAAAATGTAAGCACTTAATTTTTTTCCTGAGAATGAATAATTTTTGGCACCGAAAAAAACCCAAAAGACTATCTGTTAGTGATATGGGCATATCAATTTTCATATGCAACTTTTTTCAAGCAGCTTCAGAAAACAGAAAATTGTGATGAATGAGCTTCGATGATTAAAAGTGGATAAAAGAATATATTTATAGACGTGTATTCTGTCTGAAAATACTCAACCTACAGCTCTGTTAATTTTCATCATTCTCATTCAGTAAGACTTCAGTGTCTCAGCTTATCTCAAGTGTAGTAATATGTGCTGGAAAAGTTATGTGTACTGTCTGATGTCACACCATCTGGGTTTCAGGGCGTACATCAGAAAACAGTAATTATCCAGAACACTTTCGGAAAATCTTGTGTTTGTAAGTGTCACAAACAGTGCCTCAATGTGAATTATTGCACCATTTTCTATCTCAGTACTCTGTCAATGGATGGCACTAGTCTTTCACAAGGTGAGCATGACATAGGTATAACAGAAGTATAACTCCAGCTGAAGTAGCAAACTCTGACTATGACAGAGTTTCAAAGGGAAGGATGGGGTGATAGGGAACACAATACAGTTTATCTATGAACAAAATACGTACTTTGAATCTCAAATTATTTATAAATGAGTGATTGCAAACAATTAAGGATAACGCGGAGTAATATTGCATTGACCAGCCTTAAAGTTAATGACATACATACATGAAAAATATGATTCACCTATGTGATATATTAAAAACAATATGTTCTTTATATATGGCCTATTTTCACAGTTTTATTCAACACATGTTGAAATGTTCAGAAACTATATACCATCCCATAGCACTGTAAGCTGTCTGTGATTGTTACTTTGCTTCAGTAAAGAAATATCATCATCATCATGGCTTGGCTTTGCGAACGAAGATTTGGGAAGGGCTCTATCCATGCTTGCTGTAGGCATGCTGATGGCTAAAAAGGCCAATGAGAGATAGAAAAGTCCACAGCAGAAAGAAATATGATCAATTTACAAATTGATTTTAGAGTGATAAGCAAGAATGAAACAACCTGTAAACAGAAAAAAACTATGATGATTTTACTTCTGTTAATATTTAAATGTTATTGAATCCTCTTATTTACTGACTAATTAGGAATTAAACAGTTTACATTCTGAAAAAATAAGTCTATAACGTATGAACATTTATATCTGTGCATGGTCTTGATTCAGGGATAATCCCTTCAGCAATCATCAGCATGAAGAACACAGATCCACAGAGGTGAAGAAACACCATTGAGATCATTGCATTTATTCCCTTGCTAGTGCAACAAGATGGATTAGGAAGGAACCAGTAAATTAAATATGGAGAGTTTTCAGGCACATAAGATTTACCACATCTCATTAATAATTGAGTTTCCAGAATGTTGCTGCTCGAGGGCTCAGTAAACATTCCATTTTGTTGAGGCAAGAATGTGTTCCCTGATCCAAATTTGGCATTTTGACTAACCTCAGAAAGATAGCCTTTTATTTACTTATTTATCTTTTTCAGTGCCTTTGGATATTTCTAAGATAGGTTGTTGTGTTTTTTTCATAGAAGTGTCTCAAGTGGTCATCAGTCTTTCCGACAAACAGGGACCCGAAGTACTGAGGAAAGGTTGCCTTAAAACTGACGTTGTTTACAGATCATCTGTCTCCCCCTTTCATATTTTGTTTGGTTTCCTATGGTTATATATATTTTCTGAACAATTAGCCATTAATCAGATATTATATTCCAATAACAATAACTTCGAATACATTTTGAATTTTTTTTTACTTTGTGTTCAGTATTTTAGGGGATGTACATGGTGTCTGTACTTATGTCTATATAGTCTATATATGTTTATATACTATTTTTTCTTAGGCTTTTTTGCTTCCACAATGCATGTTAAAATACACATCCAAAAATTTGCTTTGTCTCTGAGTTCAGCAAACACCATGGGTCAAAAAGTGTTAAGGTTTAGACATATTTAGATATATCAGGCTTACTGTGCGTGCATAAAGCATCTGTGCAACATATGCTCTGTTAGACTCAATGGGTCAAGAATGAACAAGTTAAGTGGTTTTGTGTTTGGGATCCCTTGATTCTGATTCTGAACAAATCAGCCAAGGGGCTGTTTCCTGCATAGACAAGTGAAAAAGGAGATATATATACTGGAAGCTCCTTCTCAAGATTTTACTGGATGATATTTGCAAAGAATGAATACTTTGTTTCCTTAAGTCACATTTCTGGCCCTCTGTCATTGATTGCCTATCTGTTGCAAAGTAGTTGTAAGGTAAGCTGAAAATTAGGTCACCCTAATGGGGAAAAATCTCATAATCTTTCTGTTATCAGGGCAGCCTTAAGTGTAAATAAAACAGTAAGATCATGGTCATGGCTCTTAATACCTCTTAAGTGATCTTAATAATAAAAGGAGCCAAAAGTTTTTACTAATACTGATAAAAATAAAAAATTGTATACAAATATTAAGAAAGTTATAGTATAGCTGTGAAGGATGTATCCTTGTACATTTATCTAATTTATCATAAATTACATTTAGTAGTTAACGATAGAAGTGTTCAGACTGAGTGGAAAGATACCTTATTCAAAGTACTTGTTCAGAATGAGGGAGCCCCTGGTGGTCTAGTGGTTAAGGATACGGCACTGTAACTCCCGGGTTCGATTCCCGGCCAGGGAAACTCCCCGGGCAGGCGGAGCCCGTTAGCCCTGTAAGGCAATCCACCTACGTCCTGAGGACCTCGCTGCCACTGTCCAAGCTCTCTTGGCCCCGGCAGATGAACCTTAGGATTAAAGGGTGGGCTCAGTTCTGCGCGCACTGTGTCCCACCTAAAATAAATCCAATGCGCAGGCTGGAAGGCGTACAAAGACCTTCCACAGATCTTCGTTCGCGAAGTCTGGCCATTATTATTATTATTAAACATGTTCAGAATACAGGTGATCATTAATTCCTTTACAAATGAATGCACAGTAATAAAACAAACAATACCAGAAACTAATCAGAATACTTTTATTAAGGAAGAATTTTTAATTAAAAAGGACATTTGTAGTTGTAAAAAGAAATACGTATTATCATAACATATACTATGTCTACTCAGAAGGTACTTCTCAATTCAAAGCATCGTATCTTATGAGTCCATTAAGGTCTTACAATTTTAAATACTGGTTCAAATATATTTCAGAATACTTTAATTTGTGTCTACTTCATATTTCCTTTGATTGGTGTGTCATTTTCCCCTTGAAATGCTTATGATCAAACACACAAAACCCTTAAATTGTTTATGCTCAATGCAGATATCCGATGCTGCAAGTGGTTAAAATAATATTAAAAAAATTGTGAGCACAGGATTCATATTAATTGCAGAATTAACATAATCTACTAATTTCAGCAATTTTTTCCAAAATTGAAAAAAGACAATCAGAGGAAAAAATGAGTGATTAAAAAGGCCAATGACATTTATAATAACTTCTGGGGTTTGAATAACATTTTTAATATTTGTAAAGAATTGTTCATATTTGCAAATTATTGTGGAGTAGTTTTAAATTACACCTATTAAAAACCTGTAAAATGGAAGTGTTGCCTTAGGAGACAGACTGAATAGCAGAAAAATTAAATGAGCCAGTATTCAATTAAAGATGCTCTGAGAAATTCCAATTAAAAGAATTAAAACAATTAGAGCTATGATGAAAGTCATTAAATAAGGTGAAATGATCTGAAGATGTTATAAAAGGTAGTCGAACAATAAAGGAAAAAAGACTTGTTTTTCCTGTTTATGGAAAGGAGCTATAAACACTGTATAAAGAAAATTTCTTTCAAGTCTTCCTTCGTATATCAAGTATCACAGTTAGTCATATTCACTCCTGCACCAAAAATGGCTAAAAAGCACAAAGGCATTACAGCACAGCACAAAAGATTGAGAAATTTTTCAGTTCAATGCTTGAATCTTAGAGTAAATAACTGTAAATATGCCAACTCAGATGAAGTAAGTTCTAAATCATTGTTAAAGGACTATATGTAGTTCTTCTCAGTAATTACTTGAATGTCCAGGAGCTTTGCATTGTGATTTAAACAACCTGTTCTTTTATATACTTCCAGCCTTGTAATTTAAACAACCCAGTATTTTAGATACTTCCATCCTATTTTGTTAATTTTTTAGTTTTGATATTTCTGAAGACAAAGTATTACCAATTTATCATTCCCAGTTGGGTGTATATGGCCAGCAAGTAGCAATATTACTATTTTGCAGCTCTAAAGTATTTGTTAGATAATTCAATTCTCAGCTGTGCTGGAATCTGCTTCTGCTTTGTGTAGCTATGTATTGACATAAAAAAAGGTAAAATCTGGTTTGCAAAAAGTAACTTGGTTAATTTTTAGCAAAGGAGTGAGATAGTGAAAAGATCAGGCCAATACAGATCATATAACTCTAAGATCTCTTCCAGATCAGTAAAGGCTTTTTTTTATTCAATTTAGTCCAATGTTAGAAATAATCATCACATTTTACATTATGGATTTCTAATTTCAATGCTCATGCCATATAATTATTTTGTATAATCAAACCTAACTCGTGGTTTTCTACACCAAGCAATTGAATGAATATTCTGGCAGTAAAGCTGGTACTTAACTATTTATTTGAGAAATGTGCAGACCCGTAATTTTAGACATTTGATAAATCTGTAATTACAATGTGTGTGTGTCATTAGCATTTATGAAAAATGACAGCAAAAGAAACAATACACATCCAACCACAAAAGGAACTCTTAAACAGAATGGCATATTCTGACACGTTACTGTTTACAGTTTTGGTCAGAATGCCAAGTCTAGTCTACTTTCAATCTGATTACAAATAAGATTATAAATTTATGCTCACAGAATATGCACTTTCCCAGAAGCAACATTCTGTGCCATTTAATATTTTATTTTATTTTCCAAAATCAAGCAATGTCCAGAAAGTCTACATAAGTACATAAATACTTTGAGATTCTGGGGTGGTTGGTGTGATTTTGATGTGATTCCACATGTTCACTTTTTTATTTTTAACTACCATGACATGAAAATGTTTTAACTCCAACCATAATGCTATTTTGAAACTGCTTTAGAGTAAGTTATTCTGTTTAAAGAAGTAGAACTTTGGTTCTAAAGAGCATATAGTGAAACACTTCCTAAGTATGCAATTTTTAAAAGATAGAAAATAATACCATCATATATATTACAGTATTTCCAAAAGACAGAGAATTAAGTTCTTATGCTAAGCAAACTAATCCTAATCTTTAAGCTCAAATGTCAGGATAAGGAGAATCTGTTTTTCTTCACTATTTTTTAAATAAAATAGTTACAATAAAAACATTAAATATATCTTGTCTGATTTTCTACATGGCCTTAGAATTCCTAGCCTGTACACAGATGTATTGTGGATTTGGAGACACTGCAAGGAGGTGCAAAATGCTGAGAGATGAGGTGGAGAGAAAGTTTTACCAAATTCAATGGGCATAGTCATTTGATAAAGAACATCTGCTGGTGCCTTTAGAATTCATATGTGAAAAAAGAAGAAGAAAACCAATTTGAAACAAACTGTTAAAATCCAAAACAAAACTTGTTTTCTGTTATATTAATGTTTTGTAGATCAGCTCATAACTTGACACTTTCTACATAAAATATTTATTTTTTCCAGTTAAAATTCACGTGCTAACAACATTGATAATTACCAGTCCAACATTAATCATTAGAGTAAACCAGTATTTTGCTTTGGTCAGAGATCTGGATTCCTCTAGATTTCTTCCAACAGATAGTTTCATAAATTATACTTCTACTGGAAACCTTAATACAACATGACTGTACACATACGAGGTAACTACTTTCTCTCAATATCTTGAATACAGGGATATTGCAGAGTGACTTCTATCATGTGAAAAACCTGTCCCTTGCTAAGATATAGTGGGATGCTTATGTTTGGTTTCCCAAAGTAGCAGGGAGATAATAAATGACGGTGAATGGGTCTGAGGGGTAAAATGACTACATTCTGTAGGGAGACAGAGTGCATGTTGCAGCATTTCAGGATCTGAGCACTTCTGTGGGATCTGAACATTCTGATCTCACTGTGACTTTTAATTTGCAACAGTGTGAAATGAGTATGTAAAAGCTACAGAACATTAACATTCTGAAGGAACATTTGTTCCATATCTTTTCCCCATAGATAATACGAATGACAATACTGTATGTGAAAAGCATATTTTTATCCATTATAAACTGGAATCTGTGCTCTGTAACACTGATTTTATATAATACAATTCCACTGTATTAATAATCCTGCCACAGCAGGAACTGAACATCCAGGTGCTGAAGTACCTCACTGTGGTAGAACAGACCTATTTGTATTCAGCAGTATCTTCTCTCTCACAGACACAGCAGTGTTTAAAATTAGCTCTTTTTGGGAGGTAGTGTGAGCTACTATCAAGCTATCAATTATTTATCAATGGAATAAGCATTAAAAGATTGTCCTTCCTACAAACAATGCAAGCATGTTACTCTATCTAGCAACCTTAAAAAACCCCCACATTTGTCTAATTTGTTTTATTAGTACATAGCACCAAGATCACGCTAGAAGGTACCACATGGGCTGATTGAGGCAAAAGGTGGAATAGGCAAGGTCTGTTACAGCAACCTGTTCTATAACATAGGGAACATTGGGGAAGTTTTAAATTTTTATTGTAAAAAATACCCAGAAATGAGTTCACAGAAATGTCTTGGTTCAAGTTTATAATCTGTTTATATTAATATTAAAATTTAACAATATATATAGATTACAGAAAAAGTTAGTGCAAAAATTATTCTGAGAGTACTGCAAGGAGAGATTTGTCTTTGTGGTAGGCAAAGTATAATAAAACTTTAGTTGAACCAATGAGCCTTGAGTCTGGTTGAATATTCAAAACTGCCTTCTTCCTGCCTTTCCTAAACCACAACCAGAGCTCCTCAGAGGTGTGTTGAGTTTATCTGGTTCAGGAAGAGCTTGAGGTGCATTGAAGCAGGCATATTTCTTAGGAGAGGCAATAGTAACTGGCTCACTCTTTTGCTAAAACTTAGATCACTTTGTCTTGGTTTTGCAGTAAGGAGCTCTTCATGGTTTTCTGCATGTGTTTTGCTGTTTTAAAAGGGCTTCGTTTCTTCCTGAAACAAATGGTACAAGTGGGGAAAAAGTATCTGGGTTTTTTTCTATTCAGGAGTGTCAAGCCTGCCAGACAATCTGCTGCATTTTGTGTGCCTAAGAGTGTGTATATGTCTGTATAACCTTTTCCTTTTTCTAGAAAGGACTTAATAGAGCAGTAATGGTTTTATTATTGTAGGCCATGCATAAAAAAGAACTGAAGCTGCCCCGGATAGCCAACACAGTAATGCAGAATCTCTTTTATTCAATAAGAATTCCATGTGGTTTCCAGGTTTATATAAACTTGGTTGATGACAAAATGCATCCCGCATAATGTCTTAGGCATGATATTGACTATTTTTGAGGAACACAATTATGAGTTAGCTCATTGCTATTTATAAGCTAGAAGCAATCAACATTAATTTTTAACTGTGATAAAGGTAGTGTAAGCTAGACAATGGCTTAGCTCTTTCCAAACACCTTTTTAGTAACAGGCTCTCATACCTATATAATTTTGTACAACAAATTATTTAATTCATACTTAGCAACCGGAAAATTTCATATTTTACAGTAAAAAGAAAACAACCTACAAAATATGAGGTTGAGAAAAGTCCTTGCCACACAGCAGGAACTAAACATCCAAATGCTGAAGCCCCTTGCTAGGGTAGAACAATTTATAGATGAAAAAAAAAGCCAAGGTCTTTGAAATGAACTGATGGAAAGAGAAGTACTAAGGGGTTGTTACATTCATCAAAAGAGGGTTATGAATCTGATATCACTCTGTCAAGAGATAATTTACCTCAATAAACCAGAATAGTAAAGTGTAAGTGTATTATCTGGAGAACTGCTAAACTTCGGACCATCATGTTGACCATCATGTTATTCAGATGCCATTGCATGAGCAGAAACAAAATTGGGCAAACACAATCATGAAGTTCAGATAAAGACTGAAATTTGTGCATCTGATTAGTTATTAGGACTTAAATGGTTAGTGAATTCTAGAGGGTAACTGCTTAAATTTTCATTGAATTCCAACATTGTCAATACTTTATGCCAATTCTACAATTAAAACCTATACAACTGAAATTCACAATCAACACCCTTGATAATACCTGTCTTTGTGATCTGAATCGATTAATTATTAAACCACCAACTGATTTTAAATAAGGAACAGCAGAGAACTTTGTATCATCATACAGAAAAAGGTCTGTATTTACATTAGATGCTTAGAAGTCATACATGCAACAGAAGAACTTTGACCACATACCAGGCAGGTCCATAGTCCCAGACAGGATCACAGCAGGAAGTTAGTGATTGATGAGCTCGGGTAGTTTAGAGCCAAGTTCATTACAAACTCCGCAAATCTTAAAGCCAGAGACATCTAATCTAAGACTGATAAAATGGAGAAGGAACATTGATAGGTCATTGGCAGGAAGCTTGAAGAACACACTATGAATTAGTTAAAGTCAGAAAAACTATTTGGCAATATTTAGATTATAATTCTGTAATAGCTTAAATAACTTTGGACAGCAGGAAATGCATATAGTCTGAGGGAGAAACAACAGAGAATGATTTTACACAAATTGAAATTTAGTGTTGATACTTAAAGTTTACTTAGAAATTTAATTAATTTGTCACACGTGTGAGAGAATTGGATACACAGCAAAAAAAAAGATTAAACCCAAAATAAAGTCTAAAGCAGTAGCCAATGCAAACCCCCTTTGACTTCAAGCAGCAATATTCCTTGCTGTAGTATGAAAGATCTTCCTATAAGTCACTTTTCAAAATTCACATGATGAATTTAAGTCAAATCTAGAGTAGGAATACCAAATATCTCAGCTGTAGGATCTGTCCTCTGAACACTAAGCTATTAATTTTTCTGAGAGCTCACAGCACTAGCTTCTCTAAAGAAAATATACCGTGATTGAGGAAATGAAAATGATTAAATCAATTCTGACCCCAGTCAGGTTTTGTTTTTTAAAACAATTGTTGCATTTTTGAAATAATCTCTTTTTTTTTTTTAAACTTAAATAAAAGTAATGTTTGAAATATGACATGGAGAGGCAGAGGATTTTATACTACTTCACAGTAGACTTTTTTTTTTTTACACTCAAAGACTTTCAAAATGAGGAAAATAATCATCATGTTTCACTACATCGTGCACCTTCCAGTCATGTCATCTGCACTTTAGTAGTAGTGCTCTCTGAGCCAACAGCCCTTGCTTTGTTAAAGTAAATATGTGGCTAAATTAAATCCTAACAAGCACTCTGGCTGTTCAACTTTATCTATGTTATGTATGGTATGTTAGTCGAGTAAGAGTCCAGTATGCAATACAATTAAATGTTTCCCCATGTTACCCACAAAAGCTACGTAATGGATTAGATGTTATCACCATATTTCTACCGGATCAGGGTATTCTGACAGTTCTGGAAGTCAAGTGAGAGAATATAACTGAAAAATTATTTTAAATAACCTATCAGCTATTGCCACTTAAATAACAGGAAGCTGTCTTTATGTGAAGTGAAGTACAAGTTAGGATTTGGTATACACAGAAAGAATCTCTTTTACTGTCTTACCCTTTCATGTGCTTTTGTATAAAAGCTTCTATTTTGTTTCAAGTTTTGTTTGTTAATACATTGATTGACAATCTGAGTAATGCAGTTTTTCTTATAGTATACCCTTTATTCTATACCCCCCATTCCTTGTCTTACTGATTTATGTTAAATGCTGATCCTTTCCTGCTTCAAGAAAAGCATATGACGAAGGAACACTTGGCTTCCCTGTTAGGTGTCAGTTGTGGCTAATGGAGCAGCATATGTGACCATTTTTTAAATTATTTATGAAACTCTTTAAAGCTTCTTTGCGGGAAATACTCATTTTTCTCAGTCTGCACACTAAAACTTACTTATAACTGAGTTGTAGTCACATTGCCCTGCCTTAATGCAGGAAAGACTTTTCCCTTTCTCTAAAAATCTAATCAGTGTTACTATGGTATTAGAATGCTCTGCACCTGACCACAGGTCCCTCACAGTTTCTGAAGAAGCAAACAGGTTCTGACGTAAACCTCTGTTATCTGTATCATCTGAATAGAACTGATGCCACAAGTTTAACCGTTGAGCCCCAGACATTATAAAGGAATGGAGTTCCTAGAATTAAATTTTTAATAATTTAAATAATTTTAATTTAAATAAAATTTTTATAGGCAGACCTTGATTAAAAGTCATCCGAATGAAAAGGAAAGCCTCTTCCAGTGAGCACCCAAAAAGTTGTTGAGCTTTTTCTGAATATTTTCAATAGTAAACTATGCTTTTTATTATTTTTGAAATAAATGTGAGAGTTCAAGTACCAGCATACGTTATTGAGGTTACCTATTAACCCACGAAACGCTCCATCAAGCACTAAAGGAAGAGGAAAACAGAATAAAATAGATACTATTTTAATCACCAATCACACTTTTCAACCCCTTCTCTTTCTTCTGATCTGACTCCTGCTGCACTTAGCCTGCAGTTAACTTTATTTTCCTTGCTTTTTTTAGTTCTTCTGATGACTGTGTGTCTCTATTAGAATAACATTAATGACTATCTGCTGAGTGACTTCTCTTCCTCAAGTATTCTTTCAGCTGTTGTCCCATTCTGTTTACCACATTCAAATATTTACTGCAAAAATAAAGAAGATCACTAAAAAAATAGAGATGCTTTTACTATCCTTAGATAACATTCCTTATATTAAACTTATGGGAATCTTAAAGCAATGAGTACAGATACTGCCTGATCTGACAGGCAACTAGTTCAAGTAAAAATTGTCACATCTTAAGAGCTTATCTTGCTTTTGGTTTTTATTTTATTTTTGTTTCTACTTTTAAGGAAACAATTGCCCACTTCTTATTTGCCAGAAAGAAAAAATCAGAATTTCTAATGTGGTGAATATTCAAAGCAGACAGCTTTGAAATAAAGAATCCTAAGAAAAATATGGAACAATGCATACAGTATTGCCATTTATGAATAGCTTCGACAATTCTGACAGACTTGCTTAATCCTTTGTTTATCCAAAGATACCTAAATTGAGCCTTCTAAAGAAGTTAGAAGTTACCATTTCTAATTATGCAATGGAAAGATTTACTTATGACCAAAAAAGTCATAAATTTATAAAGTTAGATTTTTCAACTTAGAATCAAATTTATGTGTATTCTTTTGACTTTACAGAGCAAAAGTTATGATAAAGATTTTATAGGTTAAAGGAAGAGGAAATTTGGCTACTGAATCTGAAAAGTTCTATGAAGTGTAATGTAATTATATGAATTTTATAGAAGTGTATGATCACATTCTTAGAGACATTCTTTCTGAATGTTTAGAGTAGTTCTGCCTTTGTTCTTCTGTTTGTCCAAGAAATTGAAAAGAAATGTAATGGTATAGGTCAGTTTTACAATAACAGAAAATAGAAGGATCTGCATTTCAATAACTCCCATTAAAAGGAGAAAGTTCACGGTATGAAAAGAAATATTTTTTCTGAATTCATACATTCATCAGTTCTTCAGTTGGATTAATCAATAGTTTATCTGTAGAAATGAAGTATGAAATAGTTTTATCAAATTTTCAGGGAAGTTGCAAAACAACAGTGGAGAACAAAGTTTTAAAGAAAGAGTCTACTATTTACTTGGGCTTTGTATGGATTTTGTAAGAATATATATGTTAACTATAAAATGATCTTTAAATATAATGTCTGGAAGCATTGTACTTAATCATTCAAACTACTGGCACTTCAGTGTAAGTCTTCCACTATTTGATACAAAGTTTTGTACTGTAGCTTCACTTGCTCGATCTGTATTGAAGTAGTTATTCAACAATGCTTTCTCTGTGTTGAATATTCCCTAAGGAATAATAATTAATTTTTACACACGAAAAATACTTTTATAAGGATGAATCTATCTTTTCCTTCAGAGTGTTTGTATGCTCTATGTAGTTTGGAAAGTGGTGTAGCTAATCCCTATTAGCTGTGTATATTTAAAACTGCTCTTTTAGAAAACCAAGACTGAGATAAATGTATATTTTCTGAGAGTTGAGTAAACCCACTTCTGCTTAGGAAAAAATATTTCCCTTCTGAGGAAACTCTTCTTTCTTTTTCTTTTTTTTTCCCTACAAAGACTGATATGTTGTAAAGCATTTGAGCCCAAGTAATTTGCTGAAGTAGTTGAACAAAACATTCATTTACCTTTTGCAGAGCTGCATGTACTCAAATATAAAATATAGCTAGTTTCTGGATGCCATTTGTGTCTAATCCATGTAGATACTGTATCCATCCATATGTTTCTAAGTGGAGCAGTGAACACTTAACATTAATTTAATGTAATTTTCCTGGAGTAATCTAGAAGCAGTTTAGAGACAAAAATTATTCTACCGAAAGGGAATGGATTTGAGGTCACATCAGTTCCAGATGTTGGAAGAACATAAGAGCTGTGTGAAGTTGAAATAAAGAAGTTGACTTTCTGGCTATAATGCCATGGTAAGAGTGTACCTTGATGTAAAAAACCCACAAGTTAGTACCATTTTACTCTCTTCACCTATATCCACATTTCTTGGTAACACCAGCAGCACAATTTCCCTGATTCCCTATATTCAACTACAAGAACAGAACAACATGTTGTGCAAAGGAGTCACAGTGTCAAGGAAGACTACCAAGAGTGTGCTAAAACCAGTAATAGTTACTAGTGTCTCTAGAAGTGGGTGCTAGGCAGCTCACATACAAAGTCCAGTCTTAGAGGACTAGACTCTTGGTGAAATTTAGGAGCTCTATTAATCATATTTGGTGGTGATTCATTAATTAAATAAATTGTGTAAATTTCTTTTACTTTAGAAGTGAAGGAAATCAGAAATAAAGTATTTCTCCCAGTTGGTTCTCATCAGATTCCTACAATACCACTTATCCAGTATTAATTCACTCTTAAGAATTGCAGTGCACTATACTAAAAGAAGTTTGAATTGAGTAGAACTATGAGCTTAACTGGTAAAAAGAAAAATTAAAATCCTAGTTCTCTTTTAAGTAGTTTCACTTTTGCATCTTTGATTCCCCTTGGACTTTCTTTCACCATTTGTCCCCATCAATGAGCATATGACAGTTCGTATATGGAATATAGGGGATGGTTTCCAGTCCCACAGAAGTGTAGGGGGAATTTTCTGAAGTTCTACATTGCCTTGTACATTGAAAAAGACAAAAAATATAGGCAAAATTTAATTTCTAGACTACTACTCATAAAAATGGGAATTTAAATTCATGAATTAAAATATGTGAGTAACTCCTGTTCCCTGTATGCATATAACTCTTGTCCCCCACACTTAGCAAAAATTAATTTAGTCTGGAACATGTGCAGAAAAGGATTGACTGAAGTAGGAGGAGGGATTGAGAAAATTTCTAATGTTTAACTTGTTTAACATTAAAACTGAAGTGACAACTAAAATAATTGCTGTCAGTAAACTCAATGAGAAAGAAAGCACTAGAGAGGGACCTAAGGAATATTGCTGGCATGATAACTAAGGATTATAGATAGCCATAAAGAAATTAAGGATACAAATAGAATCTTAGATGTTTTTAGAGAGTGAATACAGTGTTGATATCTCTACATATTGTTGAGTGTATTTATTAAATGAATACTTACCCAGAATATTAGGCAATTTCATGCAGTCAGCCACATGACTTTTTTAGTTCTATGATCCCACTTCCTATTCAAAATGATTTATGCATTGAAAGCTATTATTTTCTTGTGAGCTATTATTTTCTTTCCACTAGAAGAGTTTACATCAGTGGTCTGAAACCAGACATTAGCACTCCAGTTGTATGCAAGCAGAGTTATGGTTTCGTATTAAAGAACATGTTAGGACTCCTGAATACGGAGGAGGTATCTCCTCTAGAGTCTAGAGAATATAATCAATTCTAGTACATCTGGAAAATAAGCATAGTTTCAGACATGACCATTGTCCTTAATGTATTTTGATAATATGACATACAGACCAGTTATTTCTTCTAATCCTAGGACTTGAGCTGTGATATTTACTGATTTATTTCAAAGGAATTGCAATCCACTTTCCCAGAGAAACCTTGCTGATTTATAAACTCATATACATACCATACCTTTTTTTTTTAGAATTATCTTTCCTTCACTTCTGTTAATTTCAAATTAAATATTTTGAATTACACATCACTTCATTCCTTAAAACCTATATCTGTCTGAGACATCCATACTTTTGATAACAAAAGTGTATTGTCAATCTTAAGATGATTTTACAGGCCTAAAAAATACATCCCTCTGTATCAACAACAAAATGTATGAGGTTAAATTAATCAATCCTACAGATTTTTACATCTGTACTAAGATTCTGTAATTTTGAAGAGTTCCTCTTGCAGCTTCATTGTTCCTTTGCAAGTGTGGCCATGCGCAGACAGGACAAGCACGAACATTCTGCTCTTACTGTGGATACTGCAAAATCAGCCCTTCAGAAACCTGCCACTGAGGAAAAGAAATTGATATGCAAGTATCCCAAATTATGGGTTTTCTAGAAAACCAATTTCATGCATGATGGAGTTCTAGTCCCAAGACCAGGTTTTGATCCCTTTGCTTCTGTTTGTATCAGAAGTTATCTAACTGCTGATTTCTTTTGCAAGACTTGATATTACCTGACTAATTGGCAAAATTTTGGGGAGAAAAAAAGTTAAATGCATGAATACTTTTTCTTAGCTCTTACACAGGACATTCTTTTCCAAGGCTATATTTGAAATTAAATTCTGTGTTGTATATTATAGTTAGGGTTTGGAAATAGTAAGAAAAAAACAACACCACACTTAAAATCATTTATGAAAGTAGCAATGGCAGGTTCCTGGCACAACGGGTATTAGAGCTAAATTGTTTCCATTTTCTCCAGAATTCCATTTGCGTGTCTTTTCAAGTTGGTCTCATTGAAGAAGAATGACCTAGATGGAGGTGACTTACTGCATAATAGAGAGAAGACTGAAGAAAGGAATTGCTTTGAGAATTCATATGCACTGCCAGGCTTTGAATCAACTGTATCTGAGCAATGTTTGAGTGAAACAAAACATACAAGCAATGTTCTTGTGGTGTGTATTTTTATCTCTTCAGGAAAAAAAGAATCAGATTTTCCTGTAGAGCAAAAAGCTAACTTGATGCTTGAACTGTGAAATATTGTATTTTCAGAAGTTTAGTTTCCTTGTAACTTTAAATGGAACAAATTCATCTTTTAATCCATAAAAACCCCCAAACATTAAAATAAAGATTTAATACCTCTAACATTCTTTCAGTGTAATAAATGTTTAAATCAAAGATCTCTGTCTTCATTCTTTCCCTAGATTTCATGTGGATATTATTAAATATTTTGGGAAATCCACTGCTGTCTACTCACTGTCACATTAGCAGATATTTTCTTTTTCACACCTTTTCATTAAAAAACAGATATTAACATTTTAATAAAGTGGCACTCTGGCACAGACAGAACCTTCCTTCAATATTTTTTGTGTGAGTATCTGGGAAGGAGTTGAGAGCTGGGAGAATGTTTCCACAGTTACTTCCTGGTGACTTATGAGCACTTTCAATGGATAAATCTTGTAGGAAGCGTATGAGGCAACAGAAGTGGAAGAGGAAGAACATAAGTTAGGAATAGTAAGCATTTTGCCTGAAACTGGTTGAACCCCTGTATAAAATATCTGTTGGGATAGATTCGTCAAGATTTTCTTCTGGTTCTATTGGTGAGGTTGATATAAATTATATAAACACCATCCGCTTAGTATTAGGTTTCATGCAAAGTAGTTAAAAGTAGCAAGAAAAATTTATATCCAGTTAGAAGAAGAGAAAACCAACAAGACAGCAGAAATGATAGATTTCTCTCACTCTCAGCAAATCCTTCCCGCTCAACAATATCTGTTGCTGAGGAATTTTTTGCTGTTATTTTTTGCAGCATATGAACATATCCTGGCTGCAGTCTCCACTGATGTGGGGGTTGGCCTATATAGAGATAGAGCAATGAGATAGAGCAGAACTTGATTTAAAATAATGTGATTTTAATATTCTAAATGACAAATTCTTTTGCCTGCACAAGGTCTCTAATTTTGGCTTGAATCAGCACAATGAGAAACAACATCCAGGAAAAGAAGTGTGTGTTGTGTCTGGAAGTGTGGTACAGAAAATCAGTATATGTACTTCTTCAGCATGAGGTTTGTACAGAGAAAATATTTCATTGAGCTACCCTAGTTTACCTTCAACCAGTGCAGTATCAATCACAGAATCACAGAATGCCTGGGGCTGGGAAAGACCTCTAGAGATCATATAGTCCAAACTTCCTGTTAAAGCAGGTTCACGTAGAGCAGGGTGCAAAGGTTGCATACAGGTGACTTTTGAACATCTCCAGCAAAATCCACAACCTCTCTGGGCAGCCTGTAAATCTTTTGGGGGCTGTGAAAGTATAAACATTTCTGACCAAATGACAGAACAAGAAAATACCTGTGAAAGCTGGGCAAAACCTTTCAGATCCAATTTTCAAATTTTAAAATTGATCTCCTACTGCGACTTTTATGAGGAAGTCAGTAGGCTCTCAAAGGGATTTTCTCATCTGCAGTGAACACAGCTACTGAGGCTGTTGAAATGTTCTTCGCTAATTGAGTACTCATACAACTTTATGAGTACTCATACAACTTTGTATGTGCATTGTCAGGAAGTTTGCTTCAATAATTTTCAAGTCAGGGATTTGGGTTCCTGAAATTTGACACAGTTTTCCTGATATCTGTGTTAGAAATTATATCACATATTAACTTTACCATACTAGCTTTGTCATACAGGCCTGGGAAAATAATGAAAAAAGAAGATAATATATACATCGGAGATATATAAAATTTCAGTTTGATGTTGCTTTGCATAGTCAACATGATAATTCCTTCCATGGTCTGTATCCCCTTATATCTGACTTTTGTCAGCTTCTCTAGACTAGCTCTAACTCCTGCTAAAGAAAATGCTAAGTAAAATATATTTGATTTTTTTTATTGGATTTTTGAGGTTAAAATAATTTATGTTAGTCCTCAACAATTAGAAAGACAGAAATGTTGTTTAATAGACTGCCATTGAAGACACTTAACCAAATGTTCACAAAAAGTAGCTGGGAATTAAAAAAGGAGATTTAACACTTCATTGTGTAATTCAGCTGAATCAGGAATGTTAAGATGATTTGCAGCTCTAGGGTGTTTATTCAGTCCCATCATTATGATATTTGAATGGTCCTTTGAAGTAACGGGAACGAAAATACAGCAATCAATTGTTCTGGTGCAGCAAAATATGTATGAAAAAGTCACTGTATTTCTTTACTCATGCAAGTATTCTTTGAAATGGTCCCTTAAATTACTTTTCATTTTCCAAATTACACTAACTTTATAGCTTTATTTTTTTTTTAAGTACAGTCAGAGACAATCAATATTCTATCTTACTTCACATATAAATAAAGCAGCAGTACACTATTTAAGCTGAGTACTATCAGAATTTAGACATGATCCTATTGTTTTCTATATTTTTTCCTGCCTAAGAAATGCATTTATTCTGAGTGAACTACTGGAGTCTTGTATGGTTTTGTTTCTTCTGCTCTGAGTCTTATCTCAAAACAAGGAACAGTCACAATAGCTTGTGATTTACATTTATATGCTGCAGTAGGAGTAGGACAGCACTGAATTATTCTAGTTTGCCTTCAGTCAGCACAGTATCTTTTTAGAATTAAAACTTATGAAAATATAAATTACAGATTCAATATTTGTTTCAGTATGATGCATGATGTCAAAGGATCCACTTGGATCCTTTCTCTTTCAATCCCTCCACCCATAAATGTTTTTAAAAAAAAATAAAGCATAATTAGAAACTTCTACCATGAAATGAAATTCACTTTATTTCTACATTTTATTGAGTCAAATGTAAGTGTTGTATCATTCACTTCAAGAGAAATTGTGAGGTGCTTTAGACAGACAGCTACTTAGAAAAACAATAAGTTTTTAAATCACTTCATTAACTCCTTGTTTTGGACAAATTATTTCCTGAATGATTACATATGCTAAACAAACTGAAACATCTTAAATAGACATAAAAAGAATATTTTATTTTTTGGTTTTGATTTCAAAAACATGAAATTACAATGTTATAAAGGAGAACATCTTTGGAGTCTTTTTGACAAACTAAAATGTAGATGGATTTTGAATATTAAAATCACTAGATTTTCAGGAAAAGGGAAAAACTATATATGGGGTTTTCTTGTCATTAGAATCAAGTCAGATCCATTTAAAGAATAGAAGATTCCTGATTGAAGGTCAAGCTCCAAATAAGGCAGACTAAGGCTTCTTTGTCACTCTACTAAGATTTAAAATGTAGATTTAATTTTTTTTCTTCTAAGAGGCCTAACAAATTAAAGTAATAATTCAAGGTTATTTTATAGAAGTAGAAATTATGATATATTTTTCAAGGTTATGTATAGCTTCAGTTAACACTAGCATGATGAAAACACAAGTATCAATTGATATGCTTGGATTACACAGGCACTATTATTAATTATCTAGAAGTATTTTTGAAGAAAGTCAGTTTTATACCAGAGCTACAGAAGAGCAATAAATCAATCTCATCTTTCAGTACCTTGTGCAAAGAACTTAGAAAGAAACTAATCCTGTTGCAAAACTACATTGTCAATTTTAATGTGTAACTTACAGTTTTTCCGGGGGGGGTAATTTTTCAAATCAAAACCTGGTTTTATACTCTTTATAGCTTTAAAATTGATTTAGGTAACTTTATTCACATAAAACAATCCATTTCCTGAGACTCAGGTGAAGAACAGAATTGAAATATTCCTGTTGTGCTAATCAAAACAAAATCCCAGGAGACATTCAGGCGACAAAATGCATTGAATTCTGGTTTTTCATGGAAAGGACTTTCAGTCCAAAGCAATGAACAGCTACATATGATCTTCCTGTTCTCAATTTTAATTGGCCACTGCTGTGACTGCAGTCAAGTCAATGCTACAGCTATACAATATATTGACACCAGGCAAGGCTGGGCTATTCTGGGCTATTCTAGGCTGGGGCATTCTAGGGTATTTTGGCTGGGGCATTCCAGGGCATTCCAGGGCATTCCAGGGCATTCTGGGGCATTCCAGGGCATTCTGGGGTATTCCAGGGCATTCTAGAGTATTCCAGGCTAGAGTATTCCAGGGCATTCCGGGGTGGGGTAGGGTAGGGTAGGTTGGGGTAGGCTAGCCTAGGCAGTAGTTTATGTTATTTGCTAGGATTGAGTCAGTTCCTCTCAGAACAGTGTTTCTGTGTGAAATATTCTCGGTCCATCTTTGATGCATAAAACAAGAAAAAAACTATACATGAGTGTCTCGGATTTCTCTCTAAAAGAAAGTTTCCTGTTTATTTCTGATAAAGCAACAATTTCTAAGGTGAAGTCGCAATTCAAATGGAGTTCAGCCTTATCAAAACACAGCCTCTAAAATAACAGTAATCAATTAGAACAAAAATTACAAGTTTCTGGAAATGTAATGATAGCTATTGTTCACCTTCATTACATAAGATTCATAAAAATTCTGAAGAAAAGACAAAGCTGGGATTTTCAGCATCATCCCACCAGATAAAAAAAGTTGAAGGGGGAAACTTTCAGAAATAAAGCACTAAACAAATCTGATTTCCTAGAACAATGTTTTCCTACAATTCTTAACACTGAAAATGTCTTCCCTGACGGCACCATTTTGAATATGCTTAGTGTTAAAGGAATTAACTGAAGAGAAGCTAAATATAGAGATTTTCTAGAGTTTCTATGTTGAAAGAACCCTTGTTACCTTGACCTAGATATTATCATTTTAGAGTCTGTTAATGAAGAAGTTCATTAACAGTTCATTGTACATAGAATGTATGTTCCTTGCATGAACTGCTCCTGAATTTCTCTTCCTTTGTTGGAAAGTGTTTCCATGCTGATCTTTTTGAAGAACACAACCAGCCTGGCATCAGCTGAATGAGCACTTGCTTATCAATGGACTTGATGTACAGCAAATGAATTCAGTTTCCAGTTTTGCTTTAGTATCCCATGCCTGGCCACAGATGGCCTGAGGTTAGTTTAGCTAATTCCTAGGGCAAACTGAAACTATAATTACTGTCAGTTGCTAGCATGTTTTAAGCATCACTGCTGCTGCCAATAAAAAAAGACAGTCTGTGCTATACTGGTTTTTAATAATTATTTTTTTTAAATGAACAGAATCCCCTGAAAACTATTTCTGGTTTTATATAATTTTTAAACTTAATTTCTCATCAAACAGTTAACATCTGAATAACTTATTAAGTTACTAACCTTTGTAGAACAAGATATAAACCTCTACAGAAGTTTAAATCCTCAGGTAGACATTTTAAGTGACATTTTGATCAAAACCATTTCTATCAAGGACTGCATTCATTAGCTACTATGTGTCTGAAATTATGTCTGCTGATAGACCTGACTACACCTTTTCCATCTGGCCACACAGACAGTTTTACTTTTAGGGAAATGCTTTCAAGACAAAATATTTGTCAAGAATATTTGTTTTTCTTCTTCCTGCCCCTAAGCTAAAGGCTCTCAGAAGTTGTTCAAAAAAAAGTGAGCACTCTGACTTCATCCTAATCAACTCCAAATACAAATGACTGAGGCTGCAGATTTTCTCAAGCAGAAAGCACACAAGATTGCTGGAAAAAACCCTTCTACTCTTTCAGCAATACCACTGAATAAAAAAAAAAAAGAAATTACATGGATGTTAAATGCATTTTGCTGAATACTTTGTTTATTTATACAGTTCAGTAGTCACTAGACAATGCAGAGTTTTTACTTGTGTGTAATTAGCCTACTGACCCACACAAAAAAAGTACACAAACAATACATATCTCTTAGCAATTAGCTATTTCAATGAACGTGAATATTGTTTCCATTGCTTGAAATGTTGCACGAAAGTGGTCTTGAAATAAAAGGAAAGAAATAATGATACCTGACAAACAGCCAGGAAATCCTTCTCTCTGGTTCTTCTCTTAGCTGCCACCCTGCTTCAGTTTTTAATCAAACTTTGATTCTCACAGATTTTGGTGATTTTATAGCTGTGGTCATAATATGCTTAAAAATTGATTTTTATATTCCTTCTTCAAGAAGGAAGTAAAATCAGAGAAACTTTGGCTAATTAGGCCACACTTACGGGGTGTTTTTGTACAGCATAATGGAATATTTTGAAAGCTGTTACTAAAAATTTAGATATTTCATGATTCTAAAACAACTCTGCTGATGAACAGTAAAACAAAGTTGCTGACAGCTTTGGCTTGCTGTCTTCTGGCTGTGGAATAATTCCTTGCTAGCACTGACATCTGCTCTTCAGTGCTTGTGCAGTTTTCTGCCTATCTCTTCTGGGGGACAGCTGAATTTATATTTTTAGGTATGGTAAAAACAATATTTCTGTCTCTGTAAGCCAGAAATCAATGACCCAAAACTTAATGACATATGAATGTAAGGCATTCATGCTTTTGTTTGCCCTCCTGTCCTATGAAATGCATGTATCATCTCTGAAATGACTGGTTACCTTGGATTGAGATAAATACAACATTTATGATATGTGTGTACTCTTGGATAACCCTAATGCAAAAAGGTTAAGTGAATAAAGTTATGTGATAGATATGCACTCTTATTGTTAATTAATTGACTATTTCAAAGAAATTTGCAGCGCTAAGTTGCCAAAATTGTTCTGTATGTTGCTATCAGAACTACTCGCCCTTAACTAATACAAGAGCTTAGCAGAATGGTCCTATATTATTTCTTTTCTACGTGGACTGCAATTTACTAAAAGCTACTCTCTAAGGAATCTCGTTCTCTTGTTAATAACATTTCTCTAAATTGCTTGCAAAACCTGCTTACATAGGAGAAAAAATAGAAACCAATTTTATTCTCATTTCTTTTTGTTGCTGCTGAATCCCATGCAAAAGCCAAAGACCTGTGAGGAATTAACCTTTTGGTCCAGCTTCGCAGCAGAATTTTGCACCTAAAGAAGCAGAAACATGCTTATCTCACTGGTCTTAGTAGTTTGAGAATGGTGGTACCTATGCTACGGGGCTTTTAAAGTTTTTAATAATATTATTTTTCATAAATATTAAAAGAATATTTGATCAATATTGGAAATAAAGTATGAAGCTTTCATACTTGTTGAAATCTTTATTCCTGCATTTAAGTTTTCAGGCTGCAATCAGCCTGTTGGTCTCAGGCGACAAAATAAGAGCTGCTTTGTACTTCCCTGCAACACCCATGAGAGAAATGTTACAATGCAGGGATGCCTGTGGGAGCAATGTATTCATAGTTCCCTGTAATTTCTGAAGAAGAAATTACACAAAACTTAGATTAGTTACAGTTATTTTTCAGGTTGTGTAATTGCTTTTAAATTATGACATGGGTTGTTTTCTGCTGTGATTTTTAAACAGATTTTAAATAACTAGACCTCTGGAAATTATCTTTCAGAGTATGTGTGGGAGGGATTATTTAAGTAACAGAATGAAATGGCCAATATTTTCTAGTGAAAGCTTCCCTCTGGGGAAGACAGTTTGCCTTTTGGGTGAGTGATTTTACCTGCCAGCCATACAGATGTGGTTCAACAAGTGATCCCCCTCCTCAATTCCCAAGCCACCATGGTGATCTTCATTTGGTGCCTGGTCAAACCAGGAATATAAAACTCAGGTACCCTCTACAAAAAGCCAACTCCTTGATGAGGTTATGGAGGGGTGACTAGAATGTAAGGGAGGAGGGACTTTGTGCTTAAAAAAAAAAAGGCCTCAACATCTAAATGTTACAAAGAATACAGGAAAAAACCCTACATGAAACAATTTATAAAATGACAGGTCTCAAATATGCAAATATGTGCTGCTATTGAGTCATTAAATATGAAATATATGTAAGAAAAATATATTGCTATTTTATAGTTAAATACTATTCACAACTCTGTGGCATGTGCACCTAACCTAAGGTTTTCCCAGGTATAAAGCAGTGAAATTAAATTCTAAGCAAAGCTTAGCAAAGCAAAGCAAAGATCAGAAGACTGATTTATACTGTTAGCAGATCTTGGTAGTTGGTACTTTTGCTCTTCAGAATATGAGTAAGGAACTAATGTCTAAAGAGTTAAAATAGATTTTCAATGGTATTTTGTATTTACATTTAAACAATTTTTCCCAATAGCCCTTGGATATTCTTGAACATCTGATTTCTAAGCATGTATTCAAGATTTCTCTTGAAAACATAATTTCTAGAAAGATTCTATTTCTCTTACTAACATGTTTTGTGGAGGAAAAAACAGCAGGAATAAACACATTTCAAAATTTAAAGCACTTTTAGAAATAGATAAATTGTTTTTAAAACCTCTAGAGGTTTTGGGGTGATTTTTTGGGTGGGCGGGACAAGGAGGAAAGGGTTCTATTTGGTTTGCATTTGATTTTGTTTGGGGTTGTTGATATGCTGCTTTTTTTTCTCCACAAAAGAGAGAAAGAAAAACAACTCAAAATGGTTTTGCACAAAAATGTTATTAATTAATGTCAAACTGAACACCGCAACTATGAGATGAATTGAGGTTTATGAGTCTGTGACTCGAGAGTAATAGTTAATTTTGATGGACTGAGAGATTCTCTGCTTGAAATGTCAAAGTAGATTCTAGAGGATTTGGAAGACCAGCAGTAACCCACCCCACTATACAATTTGATATTTTGTTTATGTACTTTATGCAGCTAGTCAACACTAATACCTGGGGAATCAGTGAGAAATGAAGGCAGTCTACTATCTGAATAGCAGCAAATGAAGCACTATTTTTCCTCAGCCCTTCACAGGAGTAGAGTCCAAATTGGACCCTTATCTGGTCTAGCAGAACACGATTTTACAGGACTAGCCCAGCATACCTTAAAACCTACTTTGACTTTGCTTTTCCTTTGCTGGACGTTGCAGTAGCTTAGAATATTTAAAACCTGATGAAGTTCGTGGGATTCTGGTACTCCAGTGCAAAGGAAGCCTCCTTGGGGGTATAGATTTGTCAAAACTCAACTTTCCTGAACTTTTAAGAAAAATTGTGTGTACAAGGACTGGTACTAATGTAAATGTGAGAACCAAATGTGAACTGGGACGTACAAGCCAGCTGGCTTTATCATGCACTGAGCTGAGAAGCTTTCTAGCGAAGGCACGCAGGATGGTAAGACGGGCTTGTACTATGTTGACGTAAGATCTGGCACAGCATCACTCTACCAACTCATGTAAGCTGTATTCCTTTAGCCTACAGGTAGAAACTAAAATTCAGTTCCTCTCTGATGTATTCACAATCAATTTCATCTACAATAATAAATTTCTTACCATATTTAAATCTTAAGTACACGTTTCACCTTCTTTGGCATTTACCCACATCATTTTCCGTGAACAAGTAAGAATATGCTAAATTTTACTAATATAAGAAAGCTGATAGAAGGCAAACCCAGTAAAATTAAACTCAAAATATCTCATTGAACATATGATATTAAAGTTGGGATATTAGAAATAAACTTGTTGTTCTGTAATAAATGCCATTTTGCTAAAGTAATAACTTACCTAATTGTAGTGAGTTTCTGTGGCTGGGTTTTGGTAGCGGGGGGTGGGGGAGGGTCTACAGGGGTGGCTTCTGTTAGAAGCTGCCAGAAGCCTCCCCTGTCCTGTGAAGCCAATGATAGCCGGCTCCAGGATGGGCTTCCTGCTGCTGGTCAAGGCCGAGTGAATCAGGACTGATAGCAACGCCTCTGTGATAACATATTTAAGAACAGAAAGGTATTGTGCAGAAAGAATTCTAGACAGGGAAGAGTGGAGTGATAACATGGGAACAACAAAGTAGGCACCAAGGTCAGTGCAGAAAGAGGGGTAGGAGTACTCCAGCACTGGAGCTGAGGCCCCTGCAGCCCGTGGTGCAGCCCATGGTGGAGCAGCTGTGCCCCTGCAGCCCATGGAGGACCATCGGGGTGCAGAGACCCCCCTGCAGCCCATGGAGGAGCCCATGCTGGAGCAGGTGGATGCATGACAGAGGCTCTGACTAATGGGAAGCCCAAGATGGAGCAGGGTCCTGCCAGGGACTGCTTTTGGTTTTTTAGGAACAAATACCCTTTACCTAAATATGGCAACACTGTGTAGTTCTATAGCATCTGTTTTGGTTTTAATCTTTCCTAAGATCATATTTATCTTTTTCAGAGAAAAGCAAAAGTATGTTTTCACTATGTTACGAAACAGAAAGAAACAAGTTGGAGATAAATAAAACTCCTAAAGGCATAATTTCCAGTCAATTATTATAGTTCATATTTAAAGAAAACATCATATGGAAAAGTCTAATTTAAGCAAATGAGAGATAGTTGTGAAGGTAAACATTAGACAGCACAAGGAACAACAAAAGTTGACACGTTCAAAAGGACTGATGTCTTCATAATATTCTCAAAGGATGCAGAACAAGACTGGTTGTCATTTGCTGACTGCCACTGTGATAGAGGAGTATTTTTTAAAATAGTAGGAGAGTTTAACAAGAAAGGATTAAGACAGAACTCTAATTTAAATATATCTTCCTTTCTTACACACATGATTCATGTTCCTAATTAATGCCAATTACATCTGAATTCAGTATTAAAAAGAAATTAATTCTTTTTTGGCATTGCAAAGAGTGCTGTAATGTAAGTATATATAAAAGCATCCTACTACTTATGATTAATACTATGTTCAAAGGTAACATTTAAATGTCAGCGTCAGCATTTTTTTTCCTAAGTGTATTTTCAGAAGCAACACATTAGATTCTTTCAATGATTACAGTGTTTCAGATCTTATGCAAGAGGACCAATACTTTTACAAAACCTTGAATTCCTTTTTTTGCAGCACGATGCGCATCTTCATGTAAAGAAATTTTTAAGGCTTCTGATTCTTCATAATCTGAGAATCTTCTGATGAAAGCCTTTATCTAAATTACTCATCTACGGGTCAAAGTTGAGGCCACTTCCTGTAATTGCTGCACTGATCCACAGTTTGGATATCATACTTTAGCTTGACTGAACTTTCATTTTCAGGAAAGCACTTAAGAGACATCTAAAAAGAGGGTGTAGGCTCTCTCTTCACAAGCAGTCACATGGAAAAAACAAAGGTCAACAGGTACAAGTTACAATACAGGATTTTTGAAAAGAAAACATAAGAAAGGATTTTTTTTTTTTCCCAGAGAAAACAGCCATTTATTCAAACAATGTTCCCAGAGACATAGCAAAGTCCCCATCACTGGATGTTTTAAAGGTGCAATTGGACATGGTGCTAGATAGTCTCATCTGGGCCCTCTTCCCTATAAAATGTTAGAACAGATACTCTTTGAGGTTCCTTTCAATCTAGGTTATAATCTATATTAATACTTACAGGGTAGGTTGCTTTCGCTTTTGTGCCATTGTTGTTGAAAGTTTTCTCAACTCTTTTCCCCTCAGAGTGCTGTGCCCTGTGTACTATCACCATGCCAGTCTGGTTATGAAGATGAGGTATTTGGTAGACAGAGATGAGAGACTCCCTGAATCAACCTCAAGACTAAAGCTGGCAAGTCTTGCTGGGCTGCTGTTCTACATACATTTTTCATCAGCTCACGACACAGCTCAGTCATAAATGACCATACAGAGAGGTGCTCTGAAAGTTTTCAATATGCATAAGTGGAAGATAACTGTATTTTGTAAAACATGTGGCGCAAATGGAGATTTGAACTGAAGAGAAATTTCTCTACCTGGGTGGCAATAACATCTGTTTTTTCATCTGCAAAAAGGTGACATGAAACTTAATATTTATGTCAGAAGAAGAAAACTGTTGAGAAACCAATGTAATTGGTGCAAAGGTTTGAATGATGAATAAAAATACAGCCCAGAAGACAACCTCCCCCAAAATGAGGAGGAGTGTTCAAAAAGAATTAAAAGACAACAGCATCAGTGAGTGGATAATAGGATTTCAGGAAGGGGACCATTGTCAGAGGCAACTGACTTGGTGAGAAATATGGTTCTGAGGCTACCAGAGGTTAAACTAGCCTGGAAATAGTCCAGATGGCTCTGGAAGAGAAAAAGCTATCCAGTGCTACAACATGATGCTACAACTGAAAATGAAAAAAAAAAAAAAAAAGAGAGAGAAAAAAGGAAGTGAAATGTGTGAATGTTATTTTTCAGATAAAATAGACTATTTTTTGTTTATGCATAAGAAAAATAGTAGGAGCAAATTGGAAATTATGGAGAAAAAAAGGGTAGCCAGCAGTATTCCTCCATACTTTTCCTGGATTCATAGGGTCATAGAATATTGCCCAATGATGTAAATTATCATATTGCTTTTAGCTTCATTTTTCAGGTGTTCTGAAGGATTTCTAAACCCATGGAGGCTTATGGCTGTATAGGAAGATAACTTTATTTTTAATTTCTATTTTTTTCTTAGCTGAATGCTGGAAATCTGATCAAGGATTAAACAAGAATTTTATAAACATGATGATTAGTATTCCTATATATGTCATAACATCTTACTGCATTCTGTAGAGTTGTTTTTTTGTAATTTGTTTTTTTATTTATTTTGGTTTGGGTTTTTTTCCTTCCATTTCCAGCATGATTCATCATTTGCTTAAGTGAATTTAAAAAAAAAGTCCACAAAAAAAAATAAATGCTACAAAGAAATGTATTTCTGGAAAGCCAGGTGCACTGGTTGTTTACTTTGTTTATAAAATACATACATTTAAAAGAAGTTATGATAGACTCTTGATTTAAATAAGCCTTACCCTTTATGAAAAAGATATAGGACATACTTTATATGATAAATTCTTCCTAAAGATGGATATATCCCGATCCTTTACTGCAAGGGGTGCTACTGCATGTATGTGAGGTCAGACCTTGATTATACTATGTATGTAGGCACTTCTGTGTATGGCTTTGGACCTCTTATATTCATCACAGATTAACTCAGTGACCTGGCACTTCGATTTCTATCTTCAACTTTCATCAATTCAGATCCTTTAGGCAGTGAATGAATACATTAGATAGTTTGCTTATAAACAAAGACTCCAGGGCCTTTCCATCAGAGAACAGAAAAAGAAGCAAGCTGGCAAATGAAACACATTGCAACAAAATGCATTTGAGGATATACAGGTAGCAGTTCAGGCAGGGATGATCAGTGTATCTGCACAGATGCCCATCATCAAAGGCAAGCCAGCGGGGTGCTACCTTTGGTGGCACTGTTTTCAAAAACACCAGTTTAAGGACAGTGACATGACCTATTTCACAATCCATGACATGAGCCATTTATCCCTTCATGTACTTGGCATAAAGCTGTATATGCCTTGTGTGTGACAAATGGAAATAAATTCCCTTTCTGAAAACAATTTCACAGTCAGTCCAGTATCTGCGTTAAGAAACACACAGTTTCTTTCAAGTGTTGATTTGCACAGGATGATTCTTCTAAACAAGTCCTGAATGCAAGTGGAAAGACAACGGATGAATGAAAATCAGAAAGATCCTAAAGAGTAGGAAGAGATAAAAGGAGACACGTAGGTAGAAATAATGTTTAAAGTATGCAAAAGAGAGAAAGAGGTCTCTGAACTTCTGATAGAAAAAACAATAATAATACAAGTAGCACACAGAGAAGAAAGATCAGGGCTTGTACAGATGATTAGCAAGTTAAATAAGGCCTTCACAGATAAGTCATAAGAAAACAAAGTTATATTCTTCTGGCAATCATGCTTGAAAAGTATTTTTTAGTTGTTGATTCTTTTCTCCTTATTTGTTAAAATATGGTAACACAAACCTAAGCCAGCTATGCTATTTATTAACATTTCTCACTTGAGCAAAGGGAATTAAAAGCAAAATGTCTCAGCTTCCTTACGCCTGTAATAGCAAATTGTTTTGTCCATAGAATACGAAATATGTGAAACATTTTATCTGGGCAATATTCTTTCTACATATATTTACTTTCCTCTGGGTTTCATAGAATTTGCTTTACTACCCGTTCTATCAGAAATTATGAAAAAGTAATAAATGACATGCATATAAATAAAACATGTTATTCGATGCAGTCGTGTTAGCTTGATCTTATCTTCACATGTGTTTCACTTCACTGATAACTGAATATAAGAAGGAACAAGATGATATGACTCATACTGAAAGTTGTTCACTTGATGATCCTTCTCACCTGGCTGATAGCAAAACTAGACTCCTTCTATGTCATCCAAACATCCAGAGTTGAGGTCCTCACTTTGGGCATGAAAGATTAAAAAGAAGTCGCTTAGCTTTCAGTGTAAGACTTCACAAAGTTCATTGCTTCCAGTGGAAAGTTATCTTTGGGAATGTGAAATGAGGCAAACTCATCACCAGGATTGAGAGTTTGTTGCTGATTTTCCTGCTAAAGCTACCTAACAGATAACTTATCTATTCAACCTGAGGTGATTCAGCAATCTGAAGCTGAATCACCTCAGGTTGAATAGATGGAATGGTGCCTGGTTGGAAGCAACAGCAGCTTGACAATCCGAGGCTGTGATTTAGAGAAGTAAAGAAAAAACTAATCCTCTCCCTAACACTGACTTTTCCAGTCTGACTTTTTCAGACTGAATAGTGGAAGTAATATATATAAATCCAAGAAACCCTGGAGTAAGTGCCCCCTCCCCGCTTCTTTACCATTAAGATAGATAGCTTTTGGGTGGTAGCACTTTATTATTAAACAGTTGTTTCAGTTAACTTGATGTACCAATTTACTGTAGGCATCTGTGTGGGACCTAACATGAGCTTCTTGGAATTCCAATATGCAGAGTAGCAGTCTCATCCATCCCTTTGACCTGATGGAAAGAATTATATAATTTGCTTTCTCTGTAGGGAAAACTTTACTTTGTTGCTTTGTGAATTCAGACCCACTCTAAAGTAAATGTACAATGCATCAAGAAGTGTGAATATCATGTAATGCAGTATGAGCTGTTTGCATTTAGAAATACTATACTTTCATAGTTTTTTGATTGCTAACCATGATAACATTTCACAAGATCACTTATAAAACAGCAACAAGGGAAGAGTAGAGAAAAATAAAATCCCAAACTCTATTAGCTACCCTGACTAACTTTAGTTTGTTAGCTCTGCTCACAATGTAACATTTAATACAGATACTCTTCTCAAAAGAGTTTTAGAAATGTGCTGAGACTTCATAGGGTGCTTCATGAAAAGAGACATAGATTTCCTGTGGTCTTTCTTCAGTGTCTGTAAGCAATTGGCAGCACACCCAGCTAAATTGAATCTGATTACTGACATAAATTTACTTGGAGGGCAGAACCTTTTAATAAAGTAGTTCAGGTTCATTTAAACCAAAAAATATGCTCATTCTTTTTTTCCCATTTCAAGGCACATGAAAAAAGTGTATTTGAACAGTTTACCTGTGTGGAACATTATGGGTAGCCTACATCAATCTTGTCTTATCCATTTGTAATAACACTCTACCTGATACTCACCTAAGAATGAAAGATTTGTCTTGTATGTAATTAAGAGGTGAACTCTGAACCAATCTTAGTTGCCTTTTAAACCTCACAACAGGTTATTGCCCTCTGCATATGAAATAATTTTGACCTGTCATTTAAAAAAAATAAAAATTTAAACTTCTAGTTCCTCCTTTGAGTGTGCATAAATACAGAATTATATCAAATGCAATGCGTTTTCCCCAAATAGCGGCTTTTCTTTTCCCCAAATAGTTTGAAATTAATTTCTGAAATAGGATGGACATTTCACTGAAGTCATGGACTTTCTAACTGTAAAACTGTGCCTTTGCTGTTGTGAACATAAAACCAAACACTCCAAATAAAATAAAAATATATCTTATATTGTATATCTTACTGTAGAGCAACAAATCAACTACAATAGGCCAAATTTCACCTTTCATTTTTCTTGCATTACAGAAAATGTACATTAGTTTTTATATGAATCTTCCAGTGCAATATTAATCTCTCTTAAATATAGTAACACTCTCAAATGAGCAACTTATAAACTTACACTTTCCCAATTCAAGGTGGGAAGTACTTTGTTTACAAGGTACTAGAATGTAAACTGCCAGGGCTTTATCAGGAAATGGCTTCAACTCTGAAATATGAAATATGAAATGTCTATAGATCTTTAACAGTATAGACGACTTAACTGTATAGAGAGGATAATCATGCCCATATTGGAACATCAAGAAGTAGCTTCTACATTGTTATCATCAATAAAATCAATTATCATACCTATGCTGGTTTTTTGAAATAGTATCTACTTATCTTCTGGGCTATTGTAGACTATATATCTTGAAAACTATAGCCTGATGAATACATAAAATAATTTGAAAGCTTTACTGGGGATATTTTTCTCCCATTACTTATACTTACATTGGTAATCAGGTGTAACCCAAGTAGTTTGAACTGTCATGGCATAGGATACAACACAGTACATCTCATATCTACTCACATGGAAAAAATTCTGTATATATTTTGGTAAGAAAAAGCTTAAAACATAAATTATAAGTGCTTTTATAAATTAACTGTTCTCAAGTCAATACTTAACTAACTGTTTCCTTGGCTTATCCTCTACTGATTTTTTTTCTCTTAATTCAGTGTGTATCAATCAGATAGCTCCCTTGATTCTCAGTTACTGTAACAAATTTGTCTACTGTCTACTCTGTTTATGCATATATTTGCAGCTGAAACCAAAGGCAGAAATGTAATTTTAAAAAAAATCCAGACTCAACTTAAAAGACTTGTTGTATAATTAGACACTTATTACCAGATTTTTTAAATATTTGCTATTGTGTAGCAATAGGACATTTGCTAATTATACTCAAAATACAATTTAGAAATCACAAAATGCAACTCTACTGAAAAGTCACTGTGCCATTCCTCAGCACAGCCACTTCTCATTCAAGTCTGAAGCTTTTCTTTTCCCATTCTTCCACATTTACCTCCCTATATTAGCAGATAAGAAGGGATTTCAGCTATCTGGAGTTTGTTTATTCAGGAACAGAGAAAATGAAAAAGGTGTGTAGAGCTTTTCAAAAGTGTAGTGACAGGTATAATCTAATAGCAAAGACAGTGAATGAGCACGTAGTTTTGGTTGACTGGATAACTTTCAGCTGTCAAGCTGCAGAGATGATATTTTTATTCAGAATATAAAAGTAACTTTGTGTTCCACTTCGCTTCTTGGAATCAATCACCTAGATACCCTCTGGATAGTCTGTAATACAGTAAGCCTGGATGTGTATTTGCAAATGGATTCTCAGCTGTCAGCTGATGAACTAAGTTGAACCAGCCTGATAGATGTAAAACTGCTGACGGGCTACAGTGCCCCACAGATAGAACTGGACTGTCTAGTTTCTGCCCTGATTAAATTTTGGTGTCCAGTGTGGCAGAACATGGCATTACAATCAAAAGGAGGTTAGAATACAATAGAAGGGAAAGACAAAAGTGTATGCAAGACATGCAGGTTACCAGAATGGGATCTATTCATGGACTAGTTCAATATTTAAGTGTAATTACAATTACACTAAGGATCTGATTTAAAATGCTGTTACTTTACAAAGAGCGACATGGCCTCTGGAGGCCAGTTTTCAATGCCTTTTAAACCTCACAACAGATTATTGACCTCTGCATATGAAATAATTTTGACCTGTCATTTAAAAAAAAAAAAAATTAAATTTCTAGTTCCTCCTTTGAGTGGGCATAAATATTAAGAACATCTAGTGATGTTTTACAATAAAGTATGAATTTAAATTCCCCCAGAATTAGTTGCATGTCTAAATCATGCTAACTATCATTTTTATAAACATAAGTGTTAGCTTTAATAAGTGTTACATCACCTACTATACTAAAAGAACAGCAGATGAAGGAAACTGCATACAGATAATTTTTTTGAAAGACATAAAAAGATTTAATATGAACTTTTTTGTCTAAATAATGTAAACAGATGTATTTGTAGGCATATATATATACCCAAATGTGTTTATAATTTACTAAACTGCTTACTTGATATAATAGTTATTTTTAAAGAATTGTGTAATTTAGCATATACCTCGAAAAGTCTGAGATGCAGCAATTGAATCCCATCTGAAACAAGTTAATTTATTGAAATTATCAGTTTTGCAAGTAACTTTAATATTACAGTGCCTGAAAGTGCAACTGAATTATTTTTCTATGTGTTTTTATGACCCAGATGATTATAAAACTGCTTTTACTTCAGACAAAAAAGTCATCATTCATTTAAGGATTAAAGGTAAAAATGCAGTTTTAATACTTTCTTTTGGATCATATCTCATTGGGTTGTTAAGTTTGTTTAATTGAGATGCAAGTTCGACTTAAATATTTTGAAAAGCATGTGGTTTTTTTACTAATGCATTGTTTGTATAACACTTTTTATAAAGATGTAAAATGGAGAATAAAATGCAGTGTTCTAAGCTCCACACATAACATAAGGGAATCTTTCACCTCCATTTCATCATGCAGTTATAAAAGGTATAACTACTTAATGACATTAATATACAGGCATCTTTGAGGGCCAATGGCTATTATTTACACTGCTTCATAGTTTGTAGTAAGAGCTTTTTTGTTTGGCCAAGGAATGCAAGTCCACAAAAACTTTCACAACAGCCTGCATTCGTTGGCAATATTAGAGCCAACATCATCCCCTGTATGTGCTCATTAAGTTCACCACATTGAGTGGCACCTTGACGTTTATAGCCTCTGGATGCCAGCTGGATGAGGTTATAAGCAGTTTATACCAATGTCATTTTTCTGTATCCAAGAAGCAAGCCTCAAGCAGTTGAACAGAAGGAAGCACGAGGAACAGAACTGTGGAAGAAAATTAATTTTGCCTGCAATTCAGTCTTCAATGTGATAGACTCAATGGAATGTTAAGAAGCTTAGTAAATAAGTCATTTGGTAATTCTCACAATAAAAAAATTGACCTATAAAGTTATATGGGTGCATGCTGACTTTAGTCATTTAAATACTGAAATCTGACAGACAAATCTGTTTGCTACAGCAAAGAGTTGAAGAATTATAAAAGGCAGTGCATTAAAGTACACAAAGCTATTCATAGTCACATACAGACCAGTTCTAATCTGTCACTGATGATCTCTATTTGCATGAACATATCTAACCATTGAAGACAAAACAATTTAAAATATATATTTATTAATTAAGTAATCTATTAACAATCATTGCTCATTTTAATATGTCCTATATATATAATTTGTGTCAACATTTACTTTTATTATCTGAACACAAAATGACAATAAAAAGCAGCCTTTTAGAGTTTTTGCTTTACTATAAAGTTTATTGCAAAGGTAAACATGAAGCTCTAGATAGTGTCTGGAGTTTGCTTAATAAGTCTTTCTTAATTTAGTGAGCTGTAGTTAAAACAGAGTCTTCTAAGGAATTCAAATTACTTTAAAGTTACCACAGTTCCTTGGTATTCCCTTCACCATAACACAAATTAAATAAATTGGGCTTAAATGTCATAACAACATCAAACTATTCAGAGATCATATATGTCCTTTTTGATCACTTGATTGAGCAGGTTCTTAATGGTCCCTCTGAGACTGAATTATATTGAAGAAAAACATATACATGAAACACCCATGAGATAACAGAATATGCACACCTCTGTGCCACCAGGTGCTCACTTGCTGCTTTCTTTTAATTTCTCCTTATTGAAATTAATTTTATGTAAGATATTAAGAAGCACAGGCTATTGTGATAGCATAAAAATATCCCATCCTGAAGCAGAGCAGCAGACTATTTACTAAATAGCAAGCTGCTTTTCTTTTTTTATTTTTTTTCCTGTCCTTTCTTTACAGGAATAAAATAAAACTAATTATCTCTATCCATGTAACTAACCTTGCAGAATATTTAGAGGATTTTGGATAGGGTATATGGGTAGGATATATCTGTACATACTAACTGATAAGTGTTCTGGAAAGCACTGTTTCTAATAATAAGCAAATGCAAAATAAATTTTACTATTTAGAATTTGTTTGTCAATATGTATATGTTCCAAAGGTTTTAAAGGTAAACTTACAAGAGAGGAAATTCCATTCTTCTCAGAATATATTATGGGCACATAGATTCATAAATTTGAAAATGTTGATGACTGAATTGTATGATCTGCCATATAGCAGTTTTCTTGAAATACATCAATAAAAGGAACATTGGCCCATTTCACAGTAATCTGTCCAAAGGGCCACCTCTGAAGTTTTTTTTTCTCATGATTTCCCATAATCTCCTCACTTGCATCGACACATTCTATTGAGTTCCAGGATTTTCCTTGGTGAGCAGTACAAAATCATGGTTTTCAGAAGTGTTTCTTTCTCTGAAATCTCTCCAGTTACATTATCATTTCTAGAAAGATCAGGAAATAACAATTGTCAAAACAAACAAACAAACAAAAAACCCCCCTCCAAAGCAACAACAAGCAAAAGCAACATAAAACTGCTAAAACACAAAAACCATTGTGAAAACTATTGACAAGTTCGTGTTTTCCTCTGTGCCCAAGCTCTTTGTTTAATGCTGTTCACTTATAGAATTGTATCACATTACTACTTGCTCATAGGGTCTCTTGCTTTAAGGTGATCTCTTAAACTCATCTATTTGATTTACTTTATACTGGTATAATCAACTACGAGAATGGAACTCAGAAATGTGTTAAATGAAAATCAGTATTATATTTTTATTTAAATAACTTTTTCTCTTGGCTAATCAGAACTATTTAATTTCAAAGCATTCCTTTATGGTTTGAAAAGTTACAAAAAAAAATGGACTACACACATACTTTATCTTCTAAGTAATTTTTGTTTAATTTATTGAAAAAAGAACAAACTGTACTATTTCCAGTCCTTCGAGTCAATAAGTCCATATATTACTCCACCTCATTCATTTTGATGAAAAGACAAAACTAGAAGGGAAATTCAGAATATGCTGTGTTGGAAAGGACCCACAAGAATCATTGAGTCCAACTCCTGGTTTTGCACAGGACCATCCCCAAGAATCACACCATGTGCCTGAGAGTATTATCCAAACGTTTCTTGAACTCTGTCAGGCTTGGTACTGTGACCACTTCCCTGGGGAGCCTGTTCCAGCACCCAACCACCCTCTGGGTGAAGAATCTTTTTCTAATATCCAAAACTTCCCCTGACAAAACCTCTGGCCATTTCCTCAGGTCCTGTCACTGGTCAACACAGAGAAGGGATTCATGTTTACATCTCCTTTTCCTAATGACCAAATCCTCTTTCAAAGGGTTAATATTTGTCCCCCGAGATATCAAATGGTGTCTGACTATTTGATTACTGTTCTACAGTATTTGTTCTGGATATGTGGAGAATGTCATTAATTCAGCCAGTGTCAGCTTCTACCTCAAACAAAGTGTGACAATATTGGGTTTGAAGACTATCATGATGCTATGGGAATTGGTGGTCTATGCACCAGACTCTGTACTGCTTTAATTTTTTAAATGTGTTCATGGTAAGCAAATGTTTACTCAAGAAGTTTATTATATAGAAAAAAAATAAAAGTTTTCTTATTAAATAAATTAGACTCTTTGAGAAACTTTTTTTTTTTGCTTTTCTTCTATCTCCTCACTGTTCTTTGAAAGCTATTCCTTTTTTTTTTGACTCTTGAAGTTCCCCATAAAGAGTGAATGCTAGAAACAGGGTACATTCTAAAGACAATGTTCAGGAATGATTTTTTCCTCTCAGACAGAGGTACTTTTTCAAATTCATCACTACCGAGACTATTGAAATGAATAGAACAGCATGAATTATGCCTTTAAATGTATTTAATAAATAAGGGGGAATAAACTTCTTTGTTCTTGCTGTTTGTTGCTTTTGTTTGTAAGTAAAGACATCTAAGTGTCTTATTCCAAGTCTTGGAAGAGTACGGCAACCCTGATATAATTATAGTTAACTCCCAAGCTTTTTAAAAACCCACGTGATTATTGGGAGCTTTAATAAGATGCCTAACTTGCAATCCTTTATTTATCCATAGTAACTGATGGGGGGATGGAGAGAAGAGACCAATATTTTAGAAAGTTCTCAGAAGCTGGAATTCTGTCCAATGTCATATTAGGACATAGAAGTTATCAGGAACATTAAAAAATAAGTTCTGTGCCACTAGTAGAGTTTTATTATTTCACTAGATTACAGCCCCTTCAGTAGGAATTAAGAAATTCTTCTAGCTCAGAAAAATTACTGCAGCAGAAACTTGCTCTTATGTAAGGAATTATGAAGTGATACTCAGTGGGAACTATTATTACT
Source organism: Pachyramphus minor (assembly GCA_013397135.1). Lineage (NCBI taxonomy): Eukaryota > Metazoa > Chordata > Aves > Passeriformes > Tyrannidae > Pachyramphus > Pachyramphus minor. The sequence continues at coordinate 5,278 of VYXB01002071.1, read as the reverse complement.
ATTTTGTTTGTTTGTTTCAAAGACATCCTCCACCATTTTCACATGATTTTATGATGAAAAAGAACAGTAAGAACAAGCCTCCAAATTTCTTGGGAAATCAGACCTTGGGGAAAAAAACTTTCAAAATTATTATGTTTTTCTTTTAATTTAACAGTCTTCTAAAAATATTGTTTTAAAAGTCTTAGTAAAGGCTAATGGCTTGCTGTACAGCATTGTCAAAAGTGTAGCTAATTGGGTGATTCAAATGGTTGCTTCATTCATATCACAGAGTACTGTGATCAGTTTTGGGTCTCTCAGTGTGTGAGAAAGATTTGTCCTAAACATTTTAGTCGTATACTTCAGTGGTGTAGTGTACTTGGTAAATATTTTTTGACGTGCACTTCCTTATCCAGTCATAATTAGAGATTTGTGCTTTACATAGATTTTTTTAGCCTTCTTTTATTTTTTGGGGTTGGTTGGTTGGTTCATTTGGTTTGAGATTTTGTGGGTTTTTTTGCTTCTGTATGCAGATACTGTCTATAGAAGGTTACAAAAATCTGTGACATATATGAAGACCCAGGTAAAGTATATCGTAAATACCTTATGTTTATAAAAAACATGCAGCTCATGGAATAACATTAGATGTCGTATCCAACATTTAACATTATCCATGCATATTTGTGTCTGAAAAATAGTTTCAAATATTCATCATGTCAATATAATTTGCAATAAAACAAGTTTGAATAAGTTTTACTGGGTCCTGTATGTTTTGAAATAAGCTTACCTGGACACTTTCTCTGGAGGAGAGACTGAGGGGAGACCAGGAGAACACGTTGCAGTCTATAACTTCCTCATCAGGGGAAGCAAAGGGGCAAATACTGATCTTTTCACGCTTGTGACCAGTGACGGGATTTAAAGAAATGGCTGGAAACTGAGTCAGTAGAGGTTTAGGTTAGAATCAGGAAAAGGTTCTTCACCCAGAGCATGGTTGAGCACCAGAACAGATTTCCGAAGGAAGTGGTAGCAGCACTAAGTCTGTCTGAGTTCGATAAGAGCTTGGACAGTGCTCTCAGGCACATATGATCTTTGGGTTGTCCTACACAGGGCCAGGAGTTGGACTCAATGATCCTGATGGGTCTCTTGATGATTCTATGATATATAGTAGATAGGTGTCCTTCTGTGCCAGGGACATGCACTATTTTGCCAGCTTTATTATAGCTCATTAGAAGTGACCAAGGCAGTAAACTCTGAAAGACTTTTGCATATATATATATATATATATTCATTATTCTGCTGAGAATATTTTGTATGCAACAGATGACAGTTGTGCATTGCAGGTGCAAAGAAATAGGAAAGAAAAATGTGTCAGTTTTTAGGGTAGTAGAAGAACTATGAAGTGTTATAGACCTGGACCATATGCAAATATAAGAAGAAATCGAACAAAAATAGTTGACCCAGTATGATACATTGAGAGTCACTATTTAATTTATTTACTTTAAGTTTTGGGGGCTTTTTGGGTTGGGGATATGTGTTGGGAGGATTAGAAGTGGGGAAGGTTATAATCTAGCATTTAGCACATGCTGTAGAGTTACCCTTGTAGACTCGTAGACATTATATCAATCAATTTGTCAAGTACTTGCAGTTCCCACTTCAATACACAAAAATGACAAGCAGTGAGTCCATAAAGCTGTTTCCTGATTTTTTATGTATTTTATCAAATAAAAGGTTAAAAATAAAACCAGAAATCTCTGCAAACCTGATTGCTACTGTCAGCTCTTGTGAGTAGGGGTATTATATTTGTGTTAACTACAGATCATATACATGTGTGTGGCTACATTTGTATTAAATAAAATCTTCAAATAGAATCAATCCACAAATGTTTCTACACTTTTCTTTAAATGAAATATATTTTCTAAACAAAAATATAGTTCTCCTTGGCAAAATCAGTCATGTACTAGTGACTCATGAACCTAAGGGCTGTCACCAGCTTTAGAATTCCTTTGAAAATTTCTCCCTTTAATCTTCATCAATATCTATTCAGTGTCATGTTTTCCTCTTATATCTACTTATTTGTTGGACTGGCTTGTGAAGTGCTTTGAGATAAGTTTGTGCAATCCACTACACAAAAGAAACTGAAGAATCATGCTGCTCCTCAATGGATGCAGATATGGTGTAGAAAACTGGCAAATTTCTCAAATTCCCCTAGACACATGGTTTACAGTAAAATGTTTTATGACTCTGTAGACATCAATCACAGATGCAGGAAGCCTTGATTTTTATCCTCATAAACCAGATTTTTCTAATTCAAAAGCTGTTTACCAAGGAAAAACACATCATTCTGTGTTCCTTTAATTTTTTCATAATTTTGGGGTTTGGTATTTCTCCCAAACGTTTTTGTTGAAAAAAGATGGTCTTTATTGCACACTAGATAAAAATGCAAGGGTTGTAAAATCAGATGAAGTGAATCAATCTAATATAAGTTAGGGGAAAGTAATAGTAAAACCAGGAATAATACATGATTTGTAACTATACAGCTGGTTGTGGCAATTTTTAAATTTATGCTTAAAATAAAACAAATTAATTCTTTAACATAAGAATCAAATTACTAAGGTAACTGAAGAGCATTAAAAATGCTACTTTTTAAAACGTTATTGGCCATATTCAGAATCAGAACGTGTTTCTTTATATCCTAAAAAAAGATATAATTTGAATCTACAGACAAGTCCATGTTTTGTTTTAAGCTATTCTTTCTGATATCTATGTTGATCTCTAAAGAAATGACAGGCATTTAGTTTTCAACCAGACTGTAGTAAATATGCCTGTAGGTGATGTTTACATTCAGCACACAAGGCCCAGAGGTTTCATTTGGCATAAGATGCACCTGAAGCATTTGAATTTACATTATTCATAGAGTAGGAATTTGCTCTAAATCAGTCTTTACTTCATTGCATTTGCTGTTCTAGAAGCAAGGGCTCCTAATGCAGGCAATGTGAATAATTCACCTTATATTAAATCTCCTACTGCTAATATATTTGCATAATATATATGATCTTTTTGGTAGATTTAAATTTACCCGTGTGCAGTGTGTATCTGTGTCAGCTCAGAGAAGCAGGCTCTCCCAAAAATCTTCCACTTGTGGATTCCATCTTCTAAGGAGGGAAAAATTTGCTGCTGTGATGGCTTTCCTCTCTGAGCAAACACAGCTGGTCACTCTACCGAGGAGTGAGGTTGATGCTGGGCTGGGTCTGTAGCCGCATGGACAGGGAGGTAACAGGCTAAAGAGAGTAAGCCTTTACTAGTAATTTGTCTTCACTGGCTGGAAGGTCTGAGCAAGCTTATTCATAACAGGGTTTATACAGATTCTTAGTGCTGATTTACATTCTCAAATAGAACCACAAAATACAGCAAAATATCTTTTAAATTATAAAAGTTGCTTTCTTCTGATTGGGAACTCCAGTAAGTTCTCTAATTAGAAGCATACCTGTATAGCTGTTGTTTCTAACTCAACTATTTAATTTATTCTCTGAGACTGTTATTCTCATTTTTCTAAGAGTTCTATTTATTTTTCAGTATTTTCTCACATAAAGAAATCTTCCTTCTCACTTCATGCCTTTAGCAATTGCACAGTTGAAAATCCAGTGTTACAAATGAGACATTATGCCTTCAGGACAGAAATAAAGGACAGGATTCACGAAATACAATGAAACAAAAGCATATCTGTCATGTAAAACATGAGAGAAAAGAGTTATATCCATTTATGTATTTATAAATAAATGTTTGTGTTATATATAATTTATAGATATTTCTGCATTCACATATGTAATTATTATTTGTTTCTAAATATTTTTTGCCATTTTCATAGTATGGCATTTTTAAGCATTCATTCTTTGACTTTTGATATTTCACAATAATTTACTTTAGACCAATTTTTTTCTGGAATATACATTAATTTTCTTCTTCTAGATAAACAAAGTGTTTTTTTAAAAAAAGAGGTGAAGACTGCAGGCCTGTATTCCTTTAGATTAATATAAGGTACGTGGTAGATACTACAGACCTGAGAGAAAAAACAGCTGGGAGGAACACAGAGAATATGGAAACAAACAGATGCTTAAAGAAGACGAGATGGAATTTAAAATAGGACCAGTCTGAACTTTCAGTGGCACTGCTAGGAACTGTGATATAGTTCAGCTGTGATGGGAATGTGTGTAAGCACAAAGCAGCTTGCAAGACAAATTATTGTCTTTAGTGTTGAGCACAAGCAGCTCTGGTCCAGTGAAGTGTATACGTATGTTTAATCTATTAGTTCCTTTAAAATTGAGTAGGAATTTAACTCCCTTATTATTCTTTATTTTTGTTAGACTTTTTAAAAATCTGATTACTTCATTTTACTTCAAGTAGTTTATGGAATATTAACATATGCAATTCTAGAAAACAGAACTTACTTATGGTGGACAGTATTATAGATAAGAAAAGTACTTCTTTATGTGAGGTGTATAAATTGTACACCACTCAATGAGCAGACAGACTAAAATTTTTTGTTAGTCTAACTTATTGCAAAAGTGACTTTCCTTAAGGAAATGTGTAGATATGTAACTTCTTAGTATGGCGTAAAACCATGGAGCCCTTCATCAATTCACATTAATGAACACTATACGGTTTACCTCGATGATACTTTTCCAGGTGGATAAATGCTGTTTAGCATGTTGTGAGTATCAGCCTGTGGTGAAAAACCCTCAATAAAATGATTTAAAAATTTAAAATATTGAAAGAAATATATACATACAATTTCTTTCTAAGACAAGACAACAAAGATGAAATAAGCAAGCAAAAAAACACCTAGGTTAATTTGAAATAATACAGAAGATGGAAAGAAAGAGGATAAAGGAGGAAGAAATGGATACAGGAGATGGAAAGAAAGAGGAGCCTTTAGTTGTGGAAAGCAGACATGACTTGAAAAATACAATAGGTCCTTATGTGATATATGCAGAAATATTTTCAACAAAAACAATAACAAGGGGATTCATTTATTTATTTATTTATAGCTCGTGTATTAAAGAACTGTATAGTCTACACACTTACAAGACCACTTGGGTATAGCCAAGCCAAATTTAGCTCATGAAATTTCAGTCACTGAAATCTATGCTTTGAGATTACCAAATAGATCCAATATTAATGATAGCATTTCAACTTTTAGGCAGAACAGTTCAATGAAATCTTAAGGTTTAGTAATGATGGTAGGCAATTAAAAAAAGTAAATAAAACACCAAAAAAATCTAAATATTAAACTGCTGAATGACAA
>VYXB01002070.1:102939-117897 GCA_013397135.1 Pachyramphus minor | reverse complement strand
CCTGTTGGGCCTGGCAGATCTCACTGTTTGACCTGCTTTCTCTGCAGTGATGTCTAAAAGGCATGAAGGGGGTAAGGGGAATATGTACCAGAGAATGGCAGGGCTGAGGCACAGGGGAGGAGGAGAACTGGGTGGTTGCTCTGATCAAAGTAAGGGAGAAGTGCAATACTGCCTTGTCCATCATTACAGCAGCACATCTTCCTTCCTCCCCAGAACTGGGGACTTGTGGGTTTAGCGAAGGACTCTGGAAAGTGTCTGGTCCAACATCCTTGCTCACAGGAGCAGCAGGAACAGGTTGTTCAGGACATTCTGCTGGATTTTGAGCATCTCAAAGGATGGGGACACCACAGCCTCCTTGGGCACCTTCTTCTATCTTCACAATAAAAACGTTTGGGTTTTTTTAAGCAGAATTTCCTGTATTTCAGCCTGTGTCTGCTGCCTTTTCTCCTGTCACCCACAAGAGCCTGGCTCTGTCTTGTTTACCCCATCTATACATATCGATATAAACCTCCTGAGCCTCCTCTTTTTAGGTTTAGCAACCCAGGCTCTCTCAGCTTCTCAGTCAGATACTCCAATCCCTTAGTCATAGAATCACAGAGTGGTCTGGGTTGGAAGGCACCTTAAAATCATCTAGTTTCAACCCCCTGCTGTGGGCAGGGGCACCTTCCTCGTTCCATTTCCCTAATATTTCCTAATAAAAAAATATGGCACTAACGACAAGAGTTATTTACCACAAAGTGTTAAAATTCTGCCTCCCAACCAACTCTGAAATTTAAAGGTCATCCATTTCATGCAAGATTTAGTGTTAAAGCAGACAGAGCCATTGGCCCAAACATTGTTACAGGGTGTTTTACATTTTAATATTTCCAGACCATTTGGATTCTTGGAGGCCATAACTTCCCATTACGTGGTGTAAACTTGTAGGAGTTTATGCACACTGTATTACTTATCTTTGTCTTTCCCTACAAGAAATAACTGCCTGTGTTTTCTAGCCTTGGTCTTCCTTCCATGTACCTTCCTCACTTGCCTTAGTTGGTAGTGAGGGCACTTGGCACATTCCATCAGCAAAGCCATCAGTATGGAGACATAGCAGGCATCAGGACAGGACAATTTTTCCAGGATTACTACAATATTTTTCTGTTAAACCCCTAAAACTCAACTTGAAGAGATTACTTTTCTGTCTTGCCTCAGCATCACCACAGTTCCCTGGGGATTTGCCCCGTTTGTGCCTTTGTCACTTGTTGTTATGTTGTGGGGATTCCATGGATTTTCAGGTACTGCAGGCAGCTGCTCTTTGAAGAGAGAATTATAGAATATCCTTGGGAAGAGACCCACCAGGACCATCCAGTCCAGCTCCTGGCCCTGCACAGACACCCCAACAATCCCACCCTGTCCCTCAGAGCTTTGTCCAAACCCTCCTGGAGCTCTGGCAGCCTTGGGGCTGTGCCCACTGCCCTGGGGAGCCTGGGCAGTGCCAACCACCCTCTGGGGGAAGAACCTTTCCCTGAGATCCAACCTGATCCTGCCCTGACACAGCTCCAGCCATTCCCCAGGTCCTGTCCCTGTTCACCAGAGAGAAGATGCAGTTGATCAGCTGAGCAGACACATTGGGTGTTGCTGTAACACTGAAAACAGTCTCCCACCAAATTCTTCTTCCTTCGTTTGCTGCAGGTGTTTGCTTTGCTGTCCCTGTCACATGAGACTGTTCACACTGGGACCCTTTTCCTTGGCAGGAAGCCAGAGCACAGGGGTTGCTGATGGCTGTGCTGGCACTGCCCCAACACCCTCCTCACTGCCCAGAGCTCACTGAGCCCAACCTCCTGTCCTGAAACACTCTAATGATATTTTTGTATCATCCCCAATTCTGTGTGTCTGCACTGTTCTTAAAACCACCATGGACAGAGATTCCCTCTGCAGCCCCTGCAAGTGCCTGACAACAAAACTTCTTCACCTTTCTCATTGTGACTTAACCCAGTGCCTGTTGTGGTTGTCCCTGAGGACACACAGGCTCACTGTTCCCTGTGTGATAACCCACAGGCCTTTGGAATACCACTGTGCCCTTCTTGTCTTTTCCCCCAGTTTTCTTTTTCAAAAGTCACAAATCCAGCCCCTCGAACCTTTCTGTTCTCATTTTCATTGCTGTCTCCTGCACCTCAGTCACTTATGTGCAAAGTCCTGCAGTTTGGTGCCCAGTTCAGGGCACTTTCATCAGATCCTGGGCAGTACCAAAGAGAGCTGGGTAATTCCCCTAATGCCTCATCCATAACATGCCTGTTAACACATTCTGGAGCAAGTTTCTCTCATTTCTATGTCAGTAATCCTTGAGAACCATGTGTATTATTAGTGACAAATACCCTGAGATATTCAATGGTTAAAACCTGTGAGATTCCCTCCCCTGGCGCTGCCCGGTGAATAATACATAACATAATGTTGGGCATGATACACAGTGTTTGGAAAACAGTGGAAAAGCTGGTGGGAGCTTCCAGAAGTGCTGGACTTATGACCTGATGTCCAGATAGAAACCAAAACACTTCTTTGTGCTAACAGACTGTTCAGGATGCAGAACTTTCTTGTTCTATTTTCTTCTGTGCTCTCCTTTTGAATTAAATAAGTTCCAGAAACTGAAGAGTGCCGGTGCATTAGTTGATAATTAGTTGTTACCAATTACATTTGGCAGAGACCAAACTTGTGCCTTTGAGCTGACATTTTGGAAAAAAAAAATCCTAGATGAATTTTTGTGAGAAAAGCACAGTCTGTGTTGAAGAGCTTGCAAAAACATCCAGATTAAAAGGTTTCTTCTTTGTTTTGTTGGTGAGCAACAATTGTGACATATTAAAGCAGAGGCATATGAGGCAGCATGCCAAGTAGAATTTTAACTTCACTAACTAAACCTCTGATCCTTAAAGCTCAGAACCTGAGTGCACTGGAAGGATTGTGCAGTTACCCAAGTTCCAGGCATGAGCAATCACAGCCTGGGATAAACAGACTTCAAATGCAACCTTGAATTTGGGGGAGTGGCCCAGGGAAAATCACAATCATGGGAAACACTCCTGTGGAGGCTTTGAGTGTGTCTTCCCTCTGAGGATTCCCAGCCCTCCAGACAAATACCTGGTGAATTTGCCTTGCTGAATTCTGAGCCCTGTTCTAGAGCTCCCTATGGTACTGAAGCATCACCCAGTGCCAAAACCCTAAGAGTGCACATCTATCTTAAGTTGTTATTACACAAAATGAGATTATAGAATGGTGCATCTCTGCTGTGTTTGTAGGATTTCCTGGGGAGCAAAAGGAAGGATTCCATTCTGGCTGCTGTTGGATGATGGTCAAACATCTCTTTCTGCACAGAGTGAGGTTCACTTTTCAAGAACGTTGGTGTAAGGCACATGAACATGGAGTTTTAAAGTGGATTCTGCCCAAAGTTTTGTATCAGTTAGTTTTTAATAAGTCTATTCATAGCACTGAATGCTGCTCTCAGTGAGTAATTTAATTTTAAAATGTTTAGTCTAAAGATTGCTGTGGAATTAATGATGTCAAAAGCTGGGTGTAAACTCCTCACACAGATATAACCACTGCCCTCTGCTTAAATATCTGTAAGAGAGAATTGTGGCCCTGTTTCTACCAAACCAAAGAGTGAAACAGCAATAAGGACCCGTGTTGGGAATCTGGAGCAAATGGATCTGTGCTGCTGGGGAAGCTCAGGGAGTGGGTGAAGTAGGTTTGGAGAAGAAAGTGGTGGTTTAGAAAAAGGAGACTTTCTGGCACAGCAGCCCAGACAAGGCAGAGCCCTGTGAGGAGGTGCTGGACAGACCTGCAGGACCTCAGCACAGCCCAGGGGTGAGGGCAGAGATCCCCTGCCCAGCCCAAAGCCCACCTGAGAGGGGCAGGAGGGATGGAATTCTGGCTGTGCAGAACAGGAACAGCTGAAAGGGTTTCAAACCCTCCCCGTGGGTTTGCTTCCACAACACATCTTTTTCAAAAGCCAAATTTGCATTTTAATCAGCGTGTTCCTGCAGTGGGGAAAGCTCTTCCCAAAGGGATCCAGCACTAGGTCCAAAGGCCTGGTTTTGAGGCTTCTCCCAGCCCACAGTCCAGCGTCATTCAAGCTCAGAGCAAGTTTGCTTCTTCCTGCCTTTCACCATGCCTTAATCCACCCAGGGTGTGAAATCCTTATCACTCCAAACCCGTCCTCCAAATCCATCCTGACTCCTTTCTGTCACAATACTCACAAAAACATCGCAGTGCTTATGCTGGTGTGCTCCATTCACTCTCATTATCTTCTTCCCCATTCCTCTGCTGGGTTTTGTCTTTTTCTGGATTTCTGTTATTAAATAATAATAATAAAATAGATCCTACACTCGCTTTCTTTGGAGACAGGTTGTTCACCAGTGTTTTGAGAGGAAAATGGAAAATAACTCCCAGAGCGTCGTTATTTATTAGGAACTGGAATGTCCCATAGTTAATCATACAAAAATTCCTTTTGCACTCTAAAAAGGATCCTGCATTGCTTCCAACCATATTGAAGAGTAGAATCACTCTCAAACAACCTAAAACAATTAAGGGAATATTACATTGGGCTGAGGTCACACAAAAATGCACACGAAGTCAGAGGTTTGAGCCTCATGACACATTTTTAAGCAATGGGTTTAAATTAGATAGTCACTTTGGGGCCATTGGAGAAAACGAGACAAAAGCAGCATAAAAGAGGGTGACACTTACAGACCAAAGCTGAACTTCGTTGCAATCGACAGCTTAGGAGAATAATAAGCCAAAGGCTGGGGTCTAACAGGAGAAAATTCTAGTTACAGTCAGTTACCTGACTTCCCTGCTCTCTGGAATCCAGAAATTAGGCAGGCTGCAGTCCTCCTGCCAGTCTGTCCTTGCCTTGCTTTTCCCTCTCAAAACCTCTCAGTCCCTGTTTCCCTTTTGTTCCCCACACACAAAGCATTCCTGACCAAATGCTTCCTCAGGTCTGGAGGAGAACTCAGCCTCTTCTCACAACCAGAGAGTGATTCCCCAAACCTACCACTATAACGTTTATAAAGTCTCTTTTCCTGAGAGCCACACTCCCATGGCCATGGATGCATTTCCTCCTTGGAGCAATGACATGAGGTCACACCTTGCAGGCATTTATGATCAGCAACCATAAATGTCTTCTGGGGTTTCTCCCAGCTATAGCCCTGAGGGGACTTGGTCCTAATGTCTGTAGTTCTTAAGGGCTTACTGAAAGTGTTTTGCTGCAGAAAAGGTTCTGCTCCTAAATGGGGTCTAACCCTGGTGCTCAAATAGAGAACAAAGGGGTCATCACTCCCACTTCATACCATTTTCTCCCTGGACTGGTTTATTCTCTAAATTTTTTCCAGTATCCAATCCCAAATAATCTGTAAATCCAGAAATACAATGACTGTTTTCTTCCCTCCACTTCAGACCCTGAGGGCTGGGATGTCCCTTGCACATTGAACACCACATGTCCACCACCCTTCTTGCTTGGGAGCTTTTCTATCTGCTCAGCTTTTTGTGTCACAAACAATGATCTCCATGCACAGATTAGCAAAAGGATGGGTTGTATCAAGGTTTATTATGGGATGGAAAGGTTGGTTGGCCTGAAGCAATCAGAGCACAGATGCTGGACATGTAGCACAAGCTGCATGTCTTGTCTCACAAAACACATCTCCAGAGCTGCTTCAAGTGCTGCTCATCTGCCAGTCTGTCCCCAGGGAAACTCCCCACTCTGGTGGACCAAAAGCTGGACATGACCTGGCAATGTGCACCCATGGCCCCAAAAGCCACATGTGTCCCAGGCTGGATCCAGAGCAGAGTGGGCAGCAGGGCAGGGGAGGGGATTGTCCCCCTCTATTCCTGTGAGACCCCACCTGAAGAGCTGCCTCCAGCTCTGGGGGGGCAAAGTAAGAAGGACATGGAGCTGCTGGAGCAAGTCCAGAGGAGGCCATGGAGATGCTCTGAGGGCTGGAGCCCCTCTGCTCTGCAGCCAGGCTGGGAGAGCAGGGGGGGTTCACCTGGAGAAGAGAAGCTCCAGGGAGACCTCAGAGCCCCTCCCAGGGCCTAAAGGGGCTCCAGGAGAGCTGGAGAGGGACTGGGGACAAGGGCTGGAGGGACAGGAGTAGGGGGAAGTGCTTCCCACTGCCTGAGGCGGGAATAGATGGGATATTGGGAAGAAATTCTTGGCTGTGAGGGTGGGGAGGCCCTAGCACAGGTTGCCCCGAGAAGCTGTGGCTGCCCCTGGATCCCTGGATGTGTCCAAGGCCAGGTTGGACGGAGCTTGGAGCAACTTGGGCTAGTGGAAGGAGGCCCTGGCAGGAGGTTGGAATGATAATGATCTTTCAGTTCCCTTCCAACCCACACCATTCCGGTATTCCGTGATCCCTGTGGACTGTGCAGTGAGGAGGCTCCATGAGAAGAGCCACGAGCACAATAGTCCCTGGCCCTGCCCGCGGAGAGACGGGCACAGCCCGGAGTGCCAGAGGGACGGGGTGTGCTCTCTCCGAGCGCTCCCGATCCCGGCGAGCCATCCCTTCCATGAGGGAATCCCAAGGGAAGGCGCGCAATCCCCGCCGGAGCCGCCAGAGGGGGCGCGCGCGCTCAGGAATTCCAAGGGGACGGCCCCGATCTCGGGAAGGGAGACCCGGGAAAGGACATCCCGGAAAGGGGATCCCGGGAAAAAGGATCCGGGGAGGGAAACCCACTTGTGACCGACATTCCCCATGGATTCCCCGCGGGACGGGCACAGACCCTGTGGGCGGATGAAGTGGGGGTTTCCCTTTCTGCCGCACCCCTTTTGGGAAAGGGGCTAAGGGGGGGCAGAGCGGCTCGTGGTGGAGCTCAGAGCAGGTTTTTTTCCAGAACATTGGAAGATCGGGCAGCTCTCCGGTCAGACCTGCCAGCAGCAGCGGATGCAGAGCTTTGGGGCTGAAGCCGTGTGTGCGTTCCGTGCAAAGGAAGGTTCAAACACTGTTGTAGAGGAAGGGGGTAAGGCAGGACCTTGTTCTTCTCCTGGCTGTCTCCCACTCTTGCTGTTTTGAACATGGTGTTTGCAGACATTTTCAACAGTTGCTGAACAAATCAGGTACTCGAAATCCAGAGAGTGTAGGGAGCCCAACTCTCCTCTGCCCCAGCTCAGTGTTCTAAACTTTCTCCCTGGATAACCCCTCAGAGTGTCCTTTAAGGTGAACACTGTCCAGGGCGAGAGAAATGCTCGGGTTGGGAACTGTGGCCCTTGTCATGTAGCTTTTGTAGCCTGATTTCTGCCTCCCTGCTGTGGTAGCCACGGTGCAGAGCCTGTCTGGGAGCTCCTTGAACGCCTAAAACACACATTGTCACTATTTCTGTCCCTCCTATTGCACTGCATGACAAAAATCACAGAAAAATCCATGTGGGAATAAACTAGTATGCAGACAGAGCTTTTGATAGGTACCATTTTCAAAACAGATGGAAAAGAGGAGAAAGAGATGAAATGTTTGTGTTAAAAAAGCCAGGAAAATGAACACACACCCTGGGCAAGCTCTACATGTGGCTGAGAAAGAGCAGGTGAAAGTAGGTTTGGTCCTGAAAGCCAAGAACATGGTTTGTGTTAAGCTCCTCCTGCACACACAGGAACAGAGGACTCTGCCTTTGCACATAATCAACATTCCCTGTCTCCATCAGCCTTTTCTCCTGTTACAGAGGTGCAGAAACCACATGCAAAACTCACGTTTTCAGAGGCATCACTTTTTCCACTTAGGTCTTTCCTGCACTTGAAGGTTAATTGAGATCAAAGGAACTTAAGAAGTTGTTGCAGTTCTTTAATTTTGTCGCAATCTGGAAACATTGTCAATAGGTTTGATCCCGAACACCACCATGTGTACACAACATTTTAATTGCATCTATTTAAACAAAGAGTAAATCCTACCTTAGTTGCCAAGAAACACTCTGTTCCACATCTGTATTTCAGAAAGTTGCATATGGATAAAAATGTCAGAGATAAGTCCAGGAATGATACAAGAGCATAAACAACCTTTTCCAGATCTGGTTGAAATGCCACCTTCTGTCACAAGTTGTGATCAGGCAAATACAGGGAACAAGTGGATACACATGGCTTTGATTATTTTCTAATTGCAGTCCCCTAACTGGAAGTTGACACACACTTATTGGATAACTACAAATATGAATCAACAGCAGGTTTTTAGTGCTGACAAACCCAAATTGCATCAAGGTTCTGGAATTCCAACAAAGTCCTTGAAGAAAGTAAAAGCAATTAGAGCCACTTCTAGCCTGTCCCACAGGCACAGATCTGTGAATGCAGATATTTCTCTTATCTTTCTATCACCTAAATTATATATAATAATATAATGCATAATAATATATAATTTATATATTGATTTATTTAAGATACCGTGAATTGTTTAAGATTATGTGAATTGTTTAAGAATCAAATAGACCAAAATAATGTTTGATTCTTTGATCTTATTTTCAAATGCTGATATTACACAGGCACACTGGACATACCCTTCCTTCACAGGGTGGGGAAGACCATTCAGCCAATGAAGATTGGTGTATCTGGCAAATTTAAAAGCAAATATCTTTGCTTGATGATGGCAGGAAACCCACAGTGAGATCAGAACCATTCAGCAAATTACAAAGGAGCGGGTTTGGGTAACATGGAAATGGTTTCTTTCATTAGTCACATATTTGGTTAGGTTCCAGTGCTTTGGCAATTACTGTCATGGATGATCAATAAAAAGACTTTTCAGACTCCCTATGTGCCTGGACACATTATCACACCATCCCAAACACATGGGGAAACACTTTTTGCCTCACAAAGTGTACCCTACCTGGCCCTGGGAACAGGGAATGCTGCCACTACAAGGCTGTTGGTGCCCTTGGAAAGCGAGGAAAGGATTTATCAGAGCTTTTTGCTGCACAAGTGCTGTGGCAGTTCCTGGGACTAAATCCTAACTCTCAAAGGCTCTTTGGCCTTTAGAAACGTGGAGCCAGGAGGAAACGCTGGGGCTCTGAGGTGTTGATGGCACTGAGAACACCTTGAAAAGCCTTCAGGTGCCTCACAGGAAAGGAAGCAGCATGTTTCTTCCTGGGCTTTGAATCCCAGCCTGGCCAACTGTCTGTACAATTCACACTCCTGGAATTCCAGGCCAGGCTGGACAAGGCTGGGACCAACCCGGTGTGCTGGAAAGTGGCCCTGCCCACAGCAGGGGGTGGGACTAGATCACCTTTTAAGGTCCCTTCCAACCCAAACCATTCTGGGATTCTGTGATGATTTTATGAAGTAAATGACCTCAGGCCTGTGTTGTGTGTCCAGTCTCCCAACACAGCACACAAGCAGAGCAGGAGCCTTGGAAACACCCAGCATGGTGTGACCAGAAGGAAGCAGCTCTGTCCCCCACGAAGCCAGAGCTCTGGGGCTGTGGGAAAGCAAATTGTCTCCATTTCATTTCCCCCCCAGAGCCCAGAGTTGGTCCCTCATCACCCGTTTCTCCAGCACCCACCCCAGCAATGGGGCAAAGGGACAGCAGGGCCTTCTCTGGCTGCCTTTGGAGCTGCTCTGCCTTGCATGAAACACTGAAACCGGCCAAGCAGAGGTGGTTGTTTGCAGATCTCCAAGGAAAATGCTTTTACCAGTGGCCTCTCTCCCATTCCCTCTGACTCAGCGGATTCTGAGGCCCTCTGAGGTTGGACTGCAGCAACAGAGGTGACTGGGGAAGTTCACTGCTGGAAAACTTGGGCAGGGCTCAAGCCATGTTTGAAGGATCTCAGTTCTACTGAAAGTTCGTTTTGCCCCAGGCTCTGTAATGATCTTAAGTGCCCAATTCCCATTATTTCTCACTTCAATATCGCTGGTCACTCAGGTCTTTGCTTCTCTGCTTTTTCCTTACCACCTTTTCTCAACTCTGTAGAAATTGATGTATTGAAGAATCTGTTCCTAAGCACAGGTGGGGCTGTGCAGCCCCTGCTGCGGGTTCACCAGAGTGCTCAGCCTTCCTTGAGATCAATCTCTGACAAATGGGCAGTCATTTAAACAAAATGTGAATCATAATTTTTTGAGTTACCAAAGAATTCTGGGGGACAGAAGAAAGTGCTGAAAATGTGAAGAATAGTTTGCAGAACAGCCAGAAGATTCAGTTACACAGTGAAACAGGATAAATGTGTCTCCGATGAATATCAGACATGGCTTTCACTACAAACAATAATATTTTTAGCTCTTTAGCTTCATGAAATTGTCATACAAGCCCTAATTTCAGGCCAGCCTGTCTTCAAGGTACCAAGAAATTTAAAAAGATGTGTTGGGCCCAGAATGCTGCTTCTGTTTCTTAGTAGTAGTATGAAAACAAAGGCACAAAGACTGTTTACAGCAGGGCATGGCTCTCATTAAAATCTGGCATAAGAGAAATAACACTTGATTTGATCCAGACACAGCAGAGTTGCTGAACCTCGAGCTGATCTTTGGGAAGGGGCAGTGACTTCATTGTCTGCTGCTGCCACAGAAACAAAGCCTGCAGGAGCCAAACATCTGGGGGATTATACCCCAGCCTGTACTCGTGCATGAAAGCAAAGAAAGATCACGGAATCACAGAGTGGGTTTCGGTGAAAGGGACCTTAAAGCTCATCTCATTCCAGCCCCCCAAGATCTCCCAAGACTCCCTCCACAAGGACAATCAAAGGCTGTGTTTGCTTTGCTAAGAGCACCTCTGGCAGAACCAAACTTAGCCCCCAACACACCAGAGAAGCTGCTGAGCTTTGTCTCATGGAGTGTTGAGAGTTTATAAGCACATCTGCAGCTGGCTTGCCCTGGGAGGTGCTGGCTCTCCACCCTGCTCGTGGTGGGCAGCCCCTGCAGCTGGATTGTGACATCCTGGTCACACTAACTGCAGGTATGATCCAGCTGCAGCTTCCTGGGAGCCAAAGCCAGCCTCGTGTCTCCCTCCCTCTCTCACCTTTACAGCCTCTGACAGCAGCAGGTTCTGTGCAATCAGCTCCATGACTGGTGGTTTGATGGAAGGGAAACCACAAAACTATTCCCAGCTTCCCTATTCCCAGAGGGAAACCTGAATCCCTACAGAGCAAGCACCCATGCTCCCTGTCTCTCATCTGTACTGTCTGGGATGTGTGCAGGTCCTGAACTAGCCCTGCAGGAGCTGATCTCCCCTTCCAGCAAGGGACATGACCAGTGGCTGGTTCTTTTCTCTTCAGTCTCTGCAGATGATGGACAGTTGATGAGAAAATATTCTGTTTTACGTCAACAAGCCAAACAAAACAGATTACTGGTCACAAAGAAAAAAAAACTCCACATACTGAGAAAGACACAAATGAGACCATTAAAAAAAAAAACAAAAACAAAAACAAAAACACCAAAAAAGCAAAAGCAATCAATCAGTCATATCATTGTGGGAACTGGACCAGAGCAGGGGACCGCCCTGTTAGTGCTGTGGGGTGCTCTGCCAAGAGCAGGGCAGAGGCTTAGATAGCCCAGGGTTTCTGCCCACCCATCTAGTGGGGTTTGTCTTTGAACTGCAAACACAAAACTAAATACAAATTGCTTCCCATCTCTGGGTTTGAACATAAGGATTTGGGTCCAGAAAAGAAATGTATTAGGTGGAAAGGGGAACCAAGGACCCCTCTCCTGCTCTGCCAGGAGCACCACAGCCTTCCCAGCTCAGCTGTCTGGAAAACCCTACACTCCCAAAGACTTGTTTGAGGTTTCCCACAAGTGTTTCTTTCACAGTAAAAAAGCCATGAAATTCTTAACAAGTAAACATCTACCTTGGTATAGGATGCTTTTGTTTACATTGAGCCAAGTGAGAAAGAAAAGAGAAATAAGGAACCCAAGTTTCAGAAGTGAAAACTGCATTTTTTTCTCCAAATAACTTGATTTCTAGTCACCCAAAAACATAGGGAAAGCAGCTGAAACATGCCTGGAGGTTTATGGAGCTTTGACTCACAACTAAATGCTTTATTTCTCTCCACATTAGGCTCTCATTTGGCTGCATTTTCCACTGCACACAATAGATTTTAACTTTCAGTCAGGTTTTAGCATAAGAATATGAGTACTTGGAAGATTTATCCATCCCCATCTCCATCTTACAAATGATCAAGCTTTTTAGTTACTCAGAGCCCAGGAGGTTTGGCCCAGAACGCTGCTTTGAATCACCCCAGGTGAAGGGACACATTTTGGCCCAGTGGAGAGGCTGTTCACTCTATGATGGATGATTCTTCTCCAGAGCAGCCCCTTCAGGGACAGTCTGGCTTTCAGGAATTCCAGAGTGGTGTCCATATGGCTGTTTTAGCCTTTTTCTCCCCGACCTGTGAGCAGCACATCTTTGCAGCAGCAGAGGAGAAGCAATAAAATCCCTTTCCACGTCCCTCTTTCCACTGAAAGACTTATCCAGAGTTGGGAGGCCCATGCACTAAATCATCTTGGAACCCTCTTCTCTTGGGTTCCGTTGCCTTTGGAACACACATCCCCCGGCTTCACCAGCACTGGTGCTGTTGTTCTGCCCAGGATTACACACTGCTCCCAAAGCACAGGCTGCAGAACCCAGGGGTCCTGCTGCTGGACACGTCCCTGCTGTTTGCATTTCCCCCCTGAGGAGACAGCTTGGTGATTTTTCTGGGCTTGGTGCCACAGTTCACATGGGCGAGGTGAACATGGGTTCGTGCCGGAACTCAAAAACATCGACACTGGGCAGAGGGTGACAGGAACCCAGCAGGGACCCACTCAGAAAGAGGTTCTGAGCGGGGCAGAAGCACCTGCTGTCTCCTCTGTGCACGCAGAGCTGGGAATCCCTCATTTGTTGAAAGGTTTCACTAACAATTGTCTTGAGTTTCTTGTCTGCTGTCCCAGAGTTACTTAACTTTGTTGCCAAGAGGGGATAAAATTCAGTTCACCGTCAATTGTTACTACTCCCTTTTTCTGGGAGAAAAAGACAAGTCTTCTATTTAATGACCAAATTTATGACTTTATTATTACCACGACAGCAACTGAACCAAACCACAGTGAACAGCGAGGATTAGCAACCAAGGGCAAAGATAAATAGAGCCCACTTAAAGTCATGTTCTGTGGCCAAGAGGGCTCGGAGTAACTGCACACAAATCAATATGATTTTAAAGCAGATCTCAGTTTATTATTCCAACAGCAGTTGTTATGTACTTTTTCTGATCCAGCTGGTAGTACTGGTTAGGTCTACTTCTTGCTACATGCATACATGGTACATTGTAATTGGTCAATTCACACACAAAGCTAAGTTTCTTTTAACTTGTTTTTCTGCTCTCTTGTTTTTCTTCTCTTTAACTTCCTTATCTAAAGGGTTCCACGGATGGTTCAAGGGCATTGCCCAAGACAGGGCTCGTCCACAATGTGTCCATTTTGCTCTAAGAATCCCACAATGTTTAGCTCATTGTCTCACTGATAACTTTGAGAAGTGCATTTCTTTTGTCCCTGACTCCTGCCTTTCCCTTGCACATCTTTCTCTTTGAAGCACAATCTGGAACTTGTCCTACACCCAGAGATGAACAGATATGTGGTGGGTTGACCCTGCTGGACACCAGGT
The DNA here is from genome assembly GCA_013397135.1 of Pachyramphus minor. Lineage (NCBI taxonomy): Eukaryota > Metazoa > Chordata > Aves > Passeriformes > Tyrannidae > Pachyramphus > Pachyramphus minor. The sequence goes on along the minus strand of VYXB01002070.1, from coordinate 104,344 downwards.
GCCCACCAGTCCACTTGGAAGTGCCTGACATGGCATCCACGCGGAGTGCCCAAGAAGGGAGTTCATCAGATGGATTCCCTCATGTTCATGGCTCTCTAAGCACATAAGGAAGACAATTCCTGCCCCAAGAGATGTAGGAACAAATCTGTAAAGTCATTCCAACCATTTTCTCTTTGGGAATGCATCCTGTGCTTTCATCCCTCTGTTTCATTCAGGTATGATATACAGGCAGAAATCCTGGAGTGGGACAGTTTATCTGCCTGTTCTAATTAAAGTGGCATGAAAAGAGTTCAGATGATTGCTGGGATTTTGTATTAAACAGTGAAATCAAGAAAATCCAGATCAACAGTTATATTCTTTCTGAACAAGCAACAGCAGAAAGATTCTCCCTGGAAAATCCAGAACAAAGAAGTCTCTCGATATCACAAAACCAGAATCCTCTTTTACAGTGATAACTGAAGCCATTTGTTGTGAGAAACTTGAACCTGAAAGAAGAAATAATGTCCTGCTCATATATCTCCCTGGAGAACTTTAACTTGCAGGCAGGATGCAAACGCTTTCTACAGTTTTAACCAAGAGCAGGTTTTCTGAAAAATGTAGCTCCTTTCCACACACTTGCCACCAATATCCATTTTTAAACCTCACTATGAAAAATTTCAGCTCAATGTTGTTTTCCAGGAGATCTGAGAATTCCCAGCAAGTGGTATTCATCAGCTGGTGATTAAATCAAGTTTTTTTCAAAGGAACATTTTTCACTCCTTTTGTTGTCATCTTTGGTCTCGCAATTCAACTTCCTGTTATAGCTTTAGCACATTTATTATGTACTTTTAATGAGGTTTATGTGCAACTCAGAGGCCCTACAGAAAAAAAGAAACATGTAACTGTTCAAGGAAAAGTGGAGATACTTCCCTCTCAGCCAGAACACTTCCCATGTTCTGACAGCACTGACTGAAAGGCAGACACTGGCCTATTTCCAGAGCACTGTTTCTGCCAGCAACTGCATCATATCAGCACAAGGCTCCCTGGTATAGATTTGGTTGTGAATGGATCAGTTCAAAGAGGGCACCTGCAGTAACAGGTTCTTTTGGTCTCTAACAACCATCACAGCAGCGAACCACAAAGAGCAATAACCATCCCCCTGGGTCTTGGCTGCTCGTTGTGAGCCAGCAGTGCTCAAAATTGTACCCCTGGGGCCAAGGAGGCCAAAGGGATCTGGGGGTACCTCAGGAAGGGCATTGCCAGAAGGTCAGGGAGGGGATCCTGCCCCTCTGCTCAGCCCTGGGAGGCACATCTGGGGGGCTGTGTCCAGCTCTGGCTCCTCAGCACAGGACACACACGGAGCTCCTGGAGCAGGTCCAGCGCAGGCTGCGGAGATGCCGAAGGGATGGAGCAGCTCTGGGAGCAG